>JAMKPZ010000310.1:0-124726 GCA_024699675.1 Amphibolis antarctica
GTCTGATACGATATTGGCCTGCTCCACCTCAACACATGACAAAGTATTTCTTTTCACAATTCGATCATCAAAAGTTGTCGAAATACCATTCAGTCAAAAGAACAGGCATGTACTAATTCCATTTATCTGCTCCTCCTCTCTATCAACAGCAAGTATACGATCAGGATACCTTCTCTGCCGATGACATCATGGGTGAAGCTGAGGTTGACCTCCAGCCATTGATCAACGCAGCCACAGCCTTTGGTGACCCTGAATTGCTTGGAGACATGCAGATCGGAAAATGGCTGAAAACAAGCGACAACGCCCTTGTCCATGACAGCACTGTCAACATTGTGGAGGGGAAGGTGAAACAAGAGGTTTATCTGAAGCTGCAGAATGTGGAGTCCGGAGAGGTGGAACTGGAGTTGGAGTGGATTCCACTGGATCAATAGCTACGAGGCTCCTGTAGTGTCAAATCATTGGCTTCTTCTTCTTGTTGCCTTGTGTATTTTGTATCGATTCCACTTGAAAAGAATGATTAGAAGTTGTAGCAATGTCGATTTGGTTAAGGTCTCATTTGTTTGTTTTTGACTTCAATTAGTTTGAAAAGTTGTAGTTGAAAATAGTAAAATAAATGAAATTGAGTTACACATAATAAGTAGTGCGGTGAAAATTTGTGTGAAGATTTGTGTAATAACGATGATACGTGAAAGTTTGTATAAAATTGATTTTACAGTAAATAAAGTTGGAAACAAATAAGGTTTAAAGTGTTAAATGCTTTGAATCTGTTTTGGTAATTTCCCTTATTGGGAAATTGAACGATTTTCATAATTGTAAATTTATTGGAAAATTAAATGGTTTCCATAACCGTAAATCTGTTTAATGACACATTTAATGGTCCTTTAATTGGTTGTCATATGTGAAGAGGTCGAATGAATATAAAATTTACCTCCACTGTGTAATCTGTATCTCATTCTGAATAGTGAAAACACTCCACTTCTGTTACCGTGTTTTTGTGTGATTGGTGATCGATTTTTCGTTTAATCTTGTTCTCATACAATAAGTGGTATCAGAGTCACGTTTGAAGATCAATTGACGTCGGTTTTGCCTTAATCTCGCATCGCTACCGTTAGGGATTGCATGAGGAAAGAGGCTCCTACGGCATTCGCGAGCGCAGGAGATTTGCAGGCAACGTGCGCAAAATAGTGGTCACTTCGATCTCGGGTCCGTTGGCGTGCGACTGGCTCCTGCGTGGAATCATGCATGTAGCTGAAATCTTTATGTATGAACGAAGGTCGGAAGAGGAGACAACTGCACACGCGAGTGGAGACTGAAAGTAGAGCAGTTCCAGCGCTCGAGTGGAGGGTGTGATTGCGCGATCTGACATTGCACAACCTGAAGGCGACCCCTACAGGGATTTGAACATACAAGCGGCGCTGTGCTCGATGGCATGCGTGCGGAGGAGACGACCCAGATCTGTTTAGATCCGATTTTGGCAGAGAGGAGCCAACGATCTCGAGGTAGCACAGTGTTGCTTCAGCGAGAAATCAGGTCTTTGACAACTTTTGGGGCTTTCTGACGCATCAAGTGGTTTTCGACAAGTCTAGCGGTTTTCGACGAGGAAGGTGGTTTTCTGGTAGTAGGCAGTGGTTTTCCGGTGAGCTTGTAGATTAGGAGAAATGTCTTCACATAGTGTGAAGATTGACAAGTTCACAGGAAAGAACAGTTTCAATTTATGACAAATCAAGATGCGAGCTTTATTGAAACAACAAGGCATTTAGACACTGTTGCAGAAGACAAAACCAGAGGGTATCAGTGATGCAGATTTTGCTGCATAGGAAGAGAAGGCTCATTCAACTATTTTGCTTTGTTTAGTTGACGAAGTAATTATTGAGGTTGTTGATGAGGAGACAGCTGTAGGATTATGGTTGAAGCTTGAAAGCTTGTATATGACAAAGTCTTTGACCAATAAGCTACTTTTAAAACAACGCTTATTTTCACTTTGTATGCAAGAAGGTACATCTCTGAAAGAGTATCTTGATCAGTTAAATACTTTGCTAATGGAATTTAGAAATATCAACGTTAAGATTGAAGACGAAGATACAGCTCTACTGTTGTTAGTTTCTCTTTCAGTCTTATAAAAATTTTGTGCAATTGTTTGTAATCGAGAACGACACAATTTCTTTGGAAGAAGTAAGATCTAGTCTTCATTCTCGTCAATTACGTCATATGACTTTGAATGGCAGTACTAGTGTAGGTACTTCAGGATTAGGACTTTCTACAATAAGTTTTGATAATAGACGAGGACGATCAAATAAAGGGGGACAGAAAGAACAAGGAGAGGTTGAAATCAAAATGGCGTCATCCAAATTCGAAGGACACATGTAATTACTGTAAGCAACTTGGACACTGGAAAACAGATTGCCCCAAGAAGAAATCAAAGGAGAAGGTTGTAGCTATTGCTCAAGATGATTCCTCATCTGAGCTTGATATTGCTTTCAAAGTTTTTGATGGTGTGTTTGACTGACAGTTGGGTTTTGGATAGTGGTGTGTCACATCATATGTGTCTGGTAAGAGAATGGTTATCTACTTATCAAGAATTTGATGGTGGTAATGTTTCAATGATTAACAATTCAATCTGCAAAACCGTTGGCATTGGAACAATTCAGATAAAAATGCATAATGATGTGACAAGGTCTCTTATAGATGTTCAACACGTTCTAGGCTTGGGGAAAAAATTTACTATCCTTGATTACTTTGGATAACAAGGGTTTTAAATATTCAGGTGGAGATGGAGTTCTCCGAGTAACAAAAGGAGATTTGGTTGTGATGAAAGGTATAAAAGAAGATCCTATTTATATACTTTAAGGATAAACTATTATAGATATTGTAGCAACAACCTCTTCATAGTCAAATCAGTCTAAGTTGTGGCACATGCGACTTAGACACTTAGTTGAAAAAGGAATGACAATTCTCAGCAAGCAAGGTTACTTGGAAGGGCACAAGTTTACAAATCTGGAGTTCTGTGAACATTGTATTTTTAGTAAGCAGTGCAGAGTTCAATTTTAGAAAGGTAATCATAACATCAAAGGAACTTTAGATTATATCTATGCAGATTGTTGGGGGCCCTCTCAAATTCTATCTCTGGGAGGCTCAAGGTATTTTCTTTCAATTATTGATGATTATTTAAGAATGACATGGGTGTTCTTGATGAAGCACAAGAATGAAACTTTTGAAAACTTCAAGCAATGGAAGATTTTGGTTGAAAACCAAATTGGAAGGAAAATCAAATGCCTTCGGACTGATAATGGTATGGAATTTTGTTCACATGAATTCAACAATTTTTGGGAATTGCTCGACATTACACAGTGAAGGAGACGCCACAACAAAATGGCATAGCAGAGCAAATGAGTAGAACCTTGCTTGAAAAGGCTTGTTGCATGATTTCCAATTCTAGATTGGAAAAACAGTTTTGGGCAAAAGCTATTAATACAACGTATTACTTGGTGAATCGATGTCCTTCTAGTGCTATATAGAACAAGATACCAATTGAGGTATGGTCAAACAAACTTGCTATTTATGCTAATCTTAGAGTTTTTGGTTGCCTTGCTTACTATCATGTCAATGAGAGGAAGTTAGAACTAAGAGCAAAGAAAGGTTTGCTTATAGGACATGACACTAGTGTTAAAGGTTTCAGAATATGGTCTTTCTCCGATCGTAAGGTTTTACTCAATTGGAATGTTACATTTGATGAAAAGACACTGCTTCATTCAAGTGTTCAGGTACCTACGTCAAAAAAGTAGAGGAGTGATCTCAAGCAGGTAGAGTTTCAAATAACTCCAAGTCAGAGAGCTGAAGAAGATTCACCACAGTCAGTTGAGAGCAGGACAAATCATAGCCATATTCCATTGCTACTGATAGGTTTTGAAGACAAATTGTTCCACCCAATTGACTTGGGTATGAGTCCATGCTTGCCTATGCTCTTCAGATATCAGGAAGCTATCAGAAGTTCAAAATCTGAAAACCACATGGTGAGGGCAGCGGCAACAAGGGAATTCAAGTCAAGGTGGAGAATTGTTAAATGCCTTGAATCTGTTTTGATAATTTCCCTTATTGGGAAACTGAACGGTTTGCATAACCATAAATTTATTGGGAAACTAAATAGTTTCCATAATCGTAAATCTATTTAATGACACATTTAATGACCCTTTAATTGGTTGCCATATCTAAAGAGGTCGGACGAATATAAAATCCACCTCCACTATGTAATCTGTATCCTATTCTGAATAGTGAAAACACCTTACTTCTATTGCCACCTGTGAAGTAGGCTTCAGCTAAATCATATAAAATTTCTACATTCTTATATGATTGTTGATTAATTTTTCGTTTAATCTCATCTTCGCACAACATAAAGTGATGATCATAATTATCACAAAAGGCCTTTTGTGACGACCATGGTTAAAAGGTTGGTTTTCCTATATCGTGAATCGTGTAGTTTTTATTGATTTAGAAAATATTTACACTCTTTAAGAAAGAAAAGGAATGTCCATGGAATACGTTGATTTTTAAAGAATATGTACGAGAGAGCAATTAATTATAATAAGAGAAAATGTTTACATTAAGAGTTTTCTCTAAATAAGTTCATATTTGTATATCTTAGTTATGGATAAAATAACTAGACATATTTTGGTGTTTTTTTTTTTATGTCATAATTTTATATAATAAAAGTAAGTCAAAAATTATTTCTAAAATTAGCATTAGGGGTCGGGGTTGTGCCTTCAAGAAATCTTGGGAATTTTTTTTTGAAATTTTAAGTGTTTGTGCATATTAGAAAATGTATAAAAATTTTAAATTTTTTTATTATTATAAGTATAGATTTTTTCTATCATTTTTCATAGGTCAGAAAAATTCTTACCATAGTTTATGAAAATTTTATTACGATATATTTTCTTGACCTCGTGCATCTTACTTAACCTCTTTTGATCATTGTTAAACTTGTGATTACATAGAAAATGTGAAATTATCTTTAAAATGTTAAAATATGGAATCTTTATAATTTAAAAAAAATTAATTTTTCAAAATTTTCATAAAGTATAACTTAAATTTTTTTTCATTTCTTAATTTTCCTTTTTTTTTTCTTCCTAAATTTTCGTTTCTCAAATTTTGGAATTCAAAGCATTTAGATTTAGTTAAAAATTGAATATGTAAAATATAAGTTCAATAGAATAATGATGAATATAAGTATATAAAATATACTTAGCATGCATGAGATTCGTAAAAATAAAACTTTTAAATACTTAAGATCTATAATAATGTTATTTATAGAATTAAAGTAAGATAAATGAAATACAGAAATACTAATAAAGTATTATATAATAGTAACAGGAGAACACCTTCAAAATTAAAAAGAAAATTTTATAAATCTATCGTTTACATGCTTGTATTTTATGACTAAAATTGTATACCTGTAAAATATAACTATATGTAAAAATTTAATATTGCTGAAATGTATACACTTGAATGGATGAATGACAATACTACAGAAGACAAACTAAGAAATGATTTTATTAAGAATAAAATAAAAAAGAAAATTAATTTAAGTAATTCGAAAAATCAAAGAAAAACGTTTATTGTTTAGCATACAAAAATAGAGAAGAAACCTTTCATGCTCTCTTCAAACGTTTTTTCAAACAAAAATCTACAATTAATGTATTTAAAGGGTGCATTTGTTTTTTAACTTTATCTACCTAAAAAATTGAAATTGATAGTAATTTTGTAAATGATGTTAGAGTTGTATAATAAATTATGAAGTTTTTGTACGAAAATTTATACAGTAATGATAATATATAAGAATGTATGAAAAATTAAAATTTTTGTTTTTCATATCATGCCAAAATTAATAAAGAACTCTAAAAAAGAATTAGATTAAATTCTCACTTAAATACACTCATTATTCAATGCGGTCCATGCACAATCCATTTGAATCAGATCAAGGAGGTACATTAATTAGCTTAATTCTAAAATAATAGTACTCTTATAGTTTTTGCAAAAAGTCATAATCATTAATTGATTGATTATGCCCCAATTAAATTTCTATTATGCATCAAATTGACTTGTGCTAAATAATTAAATGGATTGATCTTGGGTCAACACGTTCCTAACTTAGACCTAACTTACCCAATTACACCGATAACTTTTGTGTACCAAACCAAGGATGATTCATTAGTCAAGCACATTAATCTATTGTGCTAATTAGATGATCCTCAGGGGAGGTTTGTGTATCTTAGAAATCAATGGAAAAAAAAATCTGAAAAATTAAAATATTAAAAATTTAAAATATTTTTAATTTTTTAAAAATTAAATATAAATTTTCCTATATTTTCATAAGGTGCACAGATTATCCCATAAAATTTTTCATTTTCAGATTTTTAAAATTTTAGCAATGAAATTTTTTTTAGATTTTACTTTTCATTGATTTCCGAGAGACACAAACTCCCCCTTAAATTCTATGTTTATCATGGGATTTTCATATTGGTTGAGTTCGTACGTTTGAAAATGACAAAAAATAATGAAAATTTTAACTTATTATTTTTCACTATTTTATATCATTTTTCATACTTTCTAAAATCAAAAATCCCCTAAATTTTGTAATTTATCATTTAATGATTCTTCTCTAAATTCTAGTTTTTATCTTCACCACACTGATTGTCATAAATTGTATAATTTTTTTCTTAAAAAAAATACTTATAAGTTGTAATAGTTAATGACTCAGCAAGAAACCTAGCTCATGGTGTGAAATTGGTGTGTGTCTTTTAGAAATTAATTTTAAAAAAATTTAAATTTTTTTATTATTAAAATTTTAAAAATCTGAAAATAAATTTTTTATAAGACTATTTATATACCTTACGAAAATATAAGAAAAATTATATTTAATTTTAAAAAAATTAAAAATATTTTAAAAATAAAATTTTTAAAATTTTTACTTTCACTGATTTCTCGAAGACACAAACCTCCACCGGGAAAAACCTTAAATCCTCTCCTACCATGACGACCAATCGTTCGCTCAACTTCTCAACACGTTATCACTCTTCTTGTATTGTCGTCGTTCTTCGTATCTTGTCGTCATTATGATTTTGTTTGTCTAGTATTTTGATAAATTAGGTTAAATTTTATATTTTTTTAGAAATTTTATGATTTAAGATAAAAAAATAATGATAATATTTAAAAAAAAATTATAATAAATAATAAATAAAATAAGTAAAAGGATAATGTATAGTATTTATTATAATAATGTAATAATAATATTTTTTCAAAAGTTACATTGAATAATGTATAAAATATGTAATATAATAATAAATAATATTTATTATATTAATGTAATGATTTTTTTTTTTTGAGAATTACGATGATATTGTTTTTTTAAAAGTTATTACATCTAATAGTAAAAAATATAAAAATTATTTAATAAATATATACTATAGAACATTATAATGTATTATAAAAAATGTAATTACATAAGTTGTATTTGTTAACAAGGTGTGATAAGATATTTATTATACATAGTAATTAAAGTATAACAGGATAATGTAACAATTTCTTTTATTGTACATGTCCTTGTCGATTTTTTACTCTCTCTTATGTGATAATTTTTTGATATATTTTTAAAAATATTATTAAAAATAATATTAAAAATAAATTTAAAAATTATTAAATTATAATTAATAAATATATTTTATCCATTAAAAATTATATAAAAATTAAAAATCTCACAAGTATTAACAAATACAGCTATAAATTTTTTTTAAAAGTAAATCTTATCTCACCTCAACACACCTCGTAAACAAACGTAATACAGTATTTCTTAATTTTCGAGATATGTACAAATTATCTTGTAGTTTTTTATTTCTAAATTTTTTATTTTTTAATTTCTAATATGTTACATTTAAAATAAATAACAAGATTATAACAACGTCAACAGAGCAATTTTTTTTGTTGAAGTTCAAAGTAAGAATCTTACCGTGAACTTTGTACTCGAATCAAACTGCGTTTTCATAAAAATTAATATTTGAAGCTTCATGTCACTTCATAGTAAAAATAAAAAATGAACAATCACATCATTGATATATAAAAAAAAAATTTCATGGGTTGATTGACAGATCAAACACCCAAAACTACTGTTTTTTCTCCGCTTCCACCCAACACCACCGCATTTTACTGTACATCTGCCGTCACCATGAAAAAGGCAAAGCTCTGGCTTTTAATTTCACTTTTCTTACTTATAATTTTTAAAAATATTACTATTTTTATAATAATATTTTTATTTTTTAACTTACTTTTTTATTATTAAAATCATCTTTCCACGTGTCTCCAAATTATATTAATTTTTTTTTATTTAATAAAAAAAATTTAATTTTTTTTTATAATTATTAAATTACTAAATAAAAAGTAAATTTTATTAAAGTCTATAACATAGAAGTATAATTAGATTATGTTTAATTATGTTGATATAGTTTAATATGGTATTGTTAGATTTAATAAATCGTACCTAACTCACATTTTCTTATTTTTGTATTGATATACAGTAATGTTTACGGAACATTACGATAACGTTTACACTTAAATATTATGGTATGATCATAACATTTACACCTACCTAAGATATCTATAGAGTTATTTTTTCTTATATATATATATATATATATAAAATGATAACGTAAATTTATTTATATAGTAATGATTATTAATTGTTTTTAATATGTAAAAGAGAGGATGAAGAAAATGGTATCACACATGAAAATGTAATAATTAAATAATAACATACATTTATCGAGGAAAATGATGCCCTCATTTGTAAATTTATTAAACTATATATATATATAATTATAATAATATTTAAATCTAAAAATAAGTATTTGTAACGGTTAAATATGTATTTGTAATATAAAATTTCCAAATAATTAATTTTATCAAAGAAGATGATGTGTATTGTCAAGAAAATAATTAAAATAAAAGGCGAAGTTATCTTAATTTGAAGCATTAATCTGTCAACAAATTTATCTAACTTTACTGATTGGTCTAAGTGATTTTTCTAACTGGTTTAAATAGTTTTACTAGTAGATTCATCCAGCTTTACTGACTGTATTGAGTGATTTTTCTGGTTGGTTTAAACAGTTTTGTCGACAGATTTATCTACTTTTATCGATCGGTCTAAGTGACTTTTTTTGTGGTACCACGAAAAAGCTGTCAAATTAAGATCAAAACCTCTTTAGCAATTTGCTCTTCTTCGTGCATGTGATTGGGAAAACAAAAGTCCATAAACACCACAATCATGCCAACCATTATTGAGATCTCAATTTGGCATTATTCCAGACCATGGATGTTGAAGATAGAATCACCACAAACGCAAACATAAATAATTAAGAACAGGAACAGCTTCGTCCCCACGAACTAAACCAATCATACTTTACTTAACATGTACTAATTAATTAATTAATTAATTAACCTTGCAGGTTTTGACCCAGCTTCTCCATCTTGAAGAAAAATTAGGTTTTATTTAAGAATAAAGTTTATATGGATTTTTACTGAGTATATATTTTAATAAATAATATAATAAAAGAAGAAGTTTTTATTATAATTGTTAAAGAAGGAAATAAAAAAAAAATTATCTTAAAAAAACATAAACTTTAACCAAACAAAGCTTCAAAGAAATATTATCATCCCATTGTGACTAACTTTACTTCCTCATCTTTGATATAAATGTAATAATAATATCTGGACTTATTACAAATTTACATAGGGCATTCATTTTACATAAACTAAAAAAAGAAATATTTATTTTCGAAAGGACGAGTTGGGAGCAATTTTTCTAATTATTTCGCAAGAAAGAAAGTCAGAAAAATTGGAAAATCATCTTATCTACCGGGGGTTTGTAAAAATCTGGGAATTTTTTTATCATTGAAATATTAAAAATTTAAAATATTTTTAATTTTTTTAAAATTAAATATAAATTTTCCTGTATTTTTGTAAGGTGTGTAAATAGTCTCATAAAATTTTTTATTTTTAAATTTTTAAAATTTCATAAATCTTAAAATTTTTCCACATGCACAAACTAGAAAAATCTAGATAAATTTTCTAAATTTTTTTGTTTTTAGCACAAACCCCTCTTTATTGCACCATGCATCTATTAGCCTGGATGTCTCTGTATATTTGGTTTCATGTGATGATGGTGACGCAATAATTACAATTTAAAGTTAATTAAGTAGACATTTATTTAAAGTTGATATGCATTTTATATAATTAAAATAAGATCTTTTTACTTTGAATGTTCGAAACAATAACATATTGAATTTAATTTTAATACGTCGTTTATATGATTCACAGAAGAAAGTGGTACATAATCAAGTAGGAGAATAGAAATGCGTCGTATAATTAAATTATGATATCAATGAATAAGAACGAGAGCGAAAACGAGTAGTATAATTCATGACATCTGCAAGTAAATGAGTATTATGTAATTGATAAATAAAAATTATATAATTCATAATAAATGAAAGAAAAAGTGAAGGTCATGAATTGAAGAAACAAGAAAAAAAATTTAAAAAATTGAGAATACTTGTAACAACATTTTTATCTATTAAATTATACGTTCTACGTGGTCAAATAAATACTATAATTAATTTAATTTAATATGAAAGTATTGTCACATTTTTCAATTTTTATTCGTAATGATAATTACTGAACTATTAAGATTAATTTTAGGTCTCGTTTAAGGTTAATTTCTAAAATCACTCTAACATCATTATCATTATATAAATTTTAATTATTTTAATTATTATATAAATTTAAATTTATTTATAAAATTAAGTTTAATTTTTATTTCTTAAGTTGATAAAAATGGACCCAAATGAAACATTAGAGAATAAAAACTGAGAGATTAATTAGGCATGAAATTATTATTATTATTATTATTATTAAACAAAACTGAAACTTTTGTCCAGTCCCACAAGCCTTGTTTTGCGTTTCAGCTTTTGCTTTCACCTCTACTTCTTCTTCTTCTTCTTCTTCTTCTTCCCGCTTTTGTTGCAGGCATTGCCCTTTTCATCCTAGGGCTCGCGGGAAAGGCTCGAAGACCACCGACGCCATTCTCGCCCTTCTTTTCTTTACACGTCACTCGCTGCCCCCCGCTGCCCCCCGCTGCCGGGGTTCCTGCTGTATCGCCCTCCTCGATCTGTGTTCGATTCGGGTGGTGGGGTGGTGGCGGGGGCTGGTCGGCAGGACTCGGTTGTGCTCTTGCTCGCTGTGAGGTTTCGCGGGAGAATTCTGGGAATCTGGTTCTCGGGAAGATGAGGTTGCTCCTCTTCACCGCCTGTAAAGTTGGGAACTTGTCGTACGAATCGTGAGTTTGATCATGTGTGTTGGGAAAAATGGGGGATATAGGGCTATTGGTGAGGCAGGGATGGAACTGGATGCGATCTGAGAAGAAGGTGGTGATGGCTGCTCAGGTGGTCGGCAGCCGCGCCAGGGAAAGGTTTGTTTTCTTCATGGATCAGCATTGGCCGGTGCTCTATATGTGGGGAGTGGAGATGGGGAGGCTCATGCTAGCGCTGGCGAACCAGTGGAGGTATTGTGTGGTGAGAGGGGTTGGATCGTTGCTCGGGTTGGAGTACACGGCCTTGTTTGTTCTCGTGTGGAGTGGGTTTCTTAGTTTGTCTTCTACTTCATATCTGTTTTTTGTGCTCTCTGTTCTGGTGAGTCATTTGATCCAATTTTGTTCCTACGCCTATTCTCTTTGTATAATTATCTCATCTCTATCTCTTCACCTGCAACTGTTCTACTTGATTGCATTTAGTAGTGATTCTGTCACTGTTAGGAGCTTGAATTCACAACACTGTAAAGCTCTTCCAAGTCCATACATAGTTATTTCTATTTTTTATGGACTAAGATCGTTGTCTGAGTTTCACATCTCGGTCCAGGAAGCTTATCATCTTCCTAAACTAGACTGGAGAAGTCTACGAATGCATAATTTACATTATATTGCAAGAGAAAATTGGCGATATTCATAATGTGGTTTCTTTGAGTTCTGTTTCTTAGAATAAAAATTAGGCAGACAAGTTTAAATAAAAGAGGTTTTTCGCTATTGATGGGAATATGGAATAGAAATTTCTTTATTGTAAGCAGACAAAAAGGAGATCTTTGAAGAAGTTAACCAAGGGAAACAATGTATAGGAATAGAAAGGACTGTCAAGATGATTACTAGGGAAAGGAACTAATGAAAGTCCAAAAGATGGATGTAACATTATGAACCGGATATCTCATCCACATTAGGTCCACAATCCAACTCAGTCACTCTGTTATGGAGCCTTATCACACGACACGTTTTCTGCAGCACCAAACTGTCATTGATTTTACCAAAGTAAGCAGAATTTGGCACTGAAACCTGGATGGAGGAGATTCATAGTGCATGTACAACGTTCCATGGGCAGGAAAAATAATTGGAAGCCCTATCTTCCAAAGTTTCTTCCTCTTTTCTTTCTTCGGTCAATCTAGTGGAAACACTTTGAATACCATTTCGGTGGTTGGAGGTAGTTGGTAATGACTCATTCCTACACTTCTTACACAATATCTTAGTGATCTCCTCCTATTTCCTCTATAGAATGGAATTAAGGGTATGACTTCTTGAAGCTTTTCTTTATATTATTTCCTCTTGATCTGAAATGTTAAGTCATCTGCATGAAAAATGTATTCTAAATTAAGATCATGTGGCAACCAAAAGCAACCAGGGCACATAGAATCACTTGTTGCTTGATTGATGTGGTTGTCTATTCAAATTGTCCTCTGCAGTAAATAAATTGTCACAGAAATCACTATCAATATATCATGACTACAATTCATAGGAGTGTACTGGTTGTAATGGTCATATCCGGAGATACCTGCTGTTGGACATGTAAGAGGAATACCGACCAAAATGTCCAAAAATACTCTCCCTAATACAATAAAATAATCTCCATGCAAATGACTAGAATAGGTGAAGATCTTTCTATTCTCATTTTCAAAAATTCAAAGCTATTCCTTTTTTAGACGCCCAACACTTGGTCACCAATTATCCATTGACAAGTAAAAAGAGGAAAGACTACTAGCTCGATCTACTTCACTTGTAGCATCAAGAATAGATTACTACACCAATACCCCAGCCTAGCTATGGTGGAACTTGTGACTTTTCCCCTTACAGATGGCTCAAACTTGTAGCTTGTTTTATAGAATGTTCTGCTCAATCAATGGATAATTAATTTGATATCTTCCATTCCTTATGGTTTTCCTTTCCTTCACTATTATGATGTCGCTTCTAGCTACACAAAAATGAGTTTTTTGCTTGTTGTCAGACCTGACCAGTCATCTCATGATAAGGTGATGACAGCCATGTGTGGTGTTACTGTTGTTTGGTTAATTGCTTTTTAATATATGATATACCTACGTGGTTTTGCACTTTATATGCATTCCCTTGATTTGGATGTTTTGATATTTCAAATTATATAATCACGAGTTCATGTTTTATTTCCTCACTTTGTCATACACTTCTATATTATTTTCTTGTTTTTTAGCAAATGTTGCTGAACTACCTTTTTAATTTGATTTTTTCTTCTTTGGCTTATTCAGGGAGCTTCGGCAGCCACTATATACTACCTGGGTTACACTCCTGGTCTTTTTATTGTGGGACTTTATGGAATAATAATCATGTGGTTATATGGTAATTTTTGGGTGACAGCAATTCTGTTTATAGTTGGAGGTATGCAAATCTTCTCCACTTTGATCTAGTTTGTTATAAAAGCGGCAACAAGTATTTCTCATCTTCTGCATATCCGTGGGTGACTTTTTGCTCAATTCAGATGTTCTTTGAATTTCAAATCTCACTGCTGTACCGTTGTTTTGCAGGTTATATGTTTTTCTTGAATCATGCAAGACCTCTCATCTACATGTCAACAGCCTATTCTGTATACTCTGCTTATGTTCGTGTGGGATGGCTTGGAGTATTCCTCTCACTAAACCTAGCTTTCCTGTCAAATGATTTGTTGAATAAATTTCTTCAAGGATATGATCATGTGGCTCAAGCCACGCACTCCACTGACTATAAGGATTCAGAACCAATGGAAGAGGAATTGCCTGAAGACTCTGATTTTTCTACACCAACTAGTGAAGCTGAAAGCTTTTTCTCTACTAAATCTTGTAAAGTTCCAAGTACATCCAATTCTGTGAATATTTCTAAGGATTGTTCGTTTAGTAAGATAGTAAAGACAGATGCCAACTCGGTAGATGAAATGAAAAGGATAATGAATAGTGCAAATCATTATGAAGCCCTTGGTGTGACTCAAGATGAGTATGTCAATCAGGTTGTACTGAAAAGGGAGTACCGACGAAAGGTGCATTGTCTGTTACCTTGCTAACTGTGTTAAAATGAGATCCCTAATTTTTAATTAGGTATATCTTTCAGTTTATTACATAAATGGCTTTATTGTTACTCTAGGCTATGCTTGTACATCCTGATAAAAACATGGGGATTCCATTAGCAGATGAATCATTTAAAAAACTTCAGTCTGCTTATGAGGCAAGTTGAGCAAAGAATTTTCTCTCAAGATTTTTATGCTTTGAGTATCAGCTCCTCTATCACATCTACACAAGTCATCACTTATTATGTAGTTTTTTTCTCTCATCCTTGTGATTGTCCGCAGGTTCTTTCTGACTTATCAAAGAAAAAAGACTATGATGAGCAGTTGAGAAGGGAAGAAACAGAAACTCAGAACGTAAACCGGAATTCCTATGATACTTCCCAGCAGGTGTTTATGTTGCTTTGCAGTTGAATAGATGTTAATTAATCCATAGAAACTGATGCTTGTAGTGATGGTTATATATTGTAGCATATGTATTCACTTGCTTGATGTGGTAAGCATTGTGTTTTTTAATGGCCTGTATTCTTGTACCCGTTCTTATTTTTTGTTTCCCAATAAATCAGCATTGTGTTAGGACTTGTTTGTGCCTAACAGAAAGTCTAGAGACAAAAATGGAAATGGAAAGTTCAAGTGAAAATGGAAATGAAATTTTTTTTAAAAAAAAAGGTATTTGACGTGACAGAAAGTTAAAAAAAATGATGATTATTTTGAAAATTAGGAAAACTGTATACTAATTGAAAGTGAAATAACATTAAAATAAAACTTCATATCTTCCTTTTTCCTTTTATTTCATTTCTTATTTTCTATTTTTATTTTTATTTCATTTCTTATTTTCGTATTTTTCTTATTTTTCTCTTTTCCCTTCTTTTTTTCTTTTTTTCTCTTGTTTTTTCTTATTTTCTTTTTTATTTTATTTTTTCTTCTTTTTCTTTTCTTATTTCCTTTTTCTCTTATTTTGTCTTTTTATTTTTTCTTATTTCTTTTTATTTCCTTTTTCCTTTTTCTCTGATGCAAGATGTGATGTCTGTCAGAGTTTCTTACTCTCTAAGGTTGAAATGCCAAAATACTTTAGGATTGAAGAAGTAGAAAATCTGAGATTCTTTTCCTTAAATTTCTTCCAACACAAATACTAGAAAATTTAAGTTTAGTTTCTTTACTTTCCATTTTCGGACATTCCATCTGGCATAAACCTCCCCTTAAACTCCTCCTTTAACCTACATTAGTGAGAATTTATGCATTGGGTTTACCCTTTGTCATTCTAGTTTATTATCTTTTCATGTTTGATGAAAGCATACATCAACATATATGGTTTCAATCATGCAATTGTCATCTTTTTCTAGAAGATAACCATTTCTTTTCCAATTGCTTCAGAGCGGTATGGCTTATTGGTCTGAAGAATCAAGACGTATTGTATGCAGAAAGTGTGGGAATTCCCATTTGTGGATATGTACCACAAGAAGTAAAGCGTGTGCAAGATGGTGTGAGGTATGTGGCTATTTAGTAGATGTGCCATAATAAACAAATTTATTCAAATGCACAAACACTGCAAGGCTCATTGTAGAACCTTGATTACGGTTTTTCGTCCCCAGGATTGTCAACTCTATCATCCAGCCAAAGATGGTGATGGATGGGTTGAATATGAATCTTCAACTGCCACTTCTACCTCTCAAAAGGTATCTTTTGTCATTTATGGAGTATAATGTTGTTTTTTGTAATAATTTGAAGTCCGTGAATATTTTAACTTTTTAGGGGATCGTACTTACTTGGAATTTTATGATAATGGACTAAAATAAATTGTAAAAAATTATATTAACCTAAGCAAGCTGGTTCTTGTAGGCTTGTACTTAGCTTACTCCTAGAGTTAGTTCACTCAGGCTAATCCTGTAACATACATTCACATTGGACACAAATATGGTAGCCTTGTAAGACTTCAATTTGTGTGTGTGTGTGTGTGTGTGCATGTTAATTCATGCAGTTCACTTTCCAGAATCCAATGATCCTATATCAGATTCCAATCGAAGCTATCTGGCTGGATGTCATCAGAAGTTTCTTTGTTCCATATTGATACATTAATCCATGCAGTTCATCTTTGGAGAATCCAATTGTATATAGTGCATAACTAGTGGGATGTCCAAGCTTCCCAATCAGGAACTTTGCTTGCAAATATTTTGTAAAAGTGCATACCACAATCCATGAAGATGCATATGATTGACTCCATGAGATGGTAATATTTGTATAGATACTTGACAAACAACTGGACCATCTAGACATTGTTTTGCATCTAGACATTGTTTTGTTCTATCGATCCGCTGTTGCATATCTTACCTGATAATGAAATATCTCTCCTCCATTTAAAATATGATTTTCTGTTGACAGTTTAGAAAGTCTCTTGTCTACAGGTGGAAATTCCCCGGGCCTTTGTCTGTGCAGAGAGCAAAATATTCGATGTGTCCGAGTGGGCAGTTTGCCAGGTTAGTGGCTCGTCCATTTTTTTTCTTTTGGCATACATTGTTCCTTATTTGGAACAAGATTCAGATGGGTTAACCCATAATCAATATGTAATGTTATGTAATATAATTAAATTACATTTTTTAATTAGATTACAATATTTGAATTTTATTATTATAATTGTTAAAATCTAATTATAAGAAATTAAGCTGTTTGTAGCATCACTTGATTAATTAAACATGAGCTTATGCGCTAAAGTTGATTCTTTAGATAATCTTATGATTAGTTTACATTTGAATATCAAATATTATAATTTGATTACATAATATAACCTAGTTATAATACGTTATTATTACAATTAATCAAACAAGACAAACATGTCATCTGGTTTGTGCTATAGATATATGTATATCCCATCCCCTTGGTTTGGTGACTCTAATCAGGGGAATGCTTGTACAACACACTCATTTCCCCGTTTATTTTACTTGCAGTTTCCGGGGACCTCTTGTCAACCCAACACACATCGTCCAAGCTTTCGTGTGATCATGGTTGGCCTGGATAAGACGGCACAACGAGCATGTTCTTCCAAATTTCACTGGGACCTGGATGCTGTGATGGTGCCCTCAGAAGATGAAGATGAGTTTGAGCTCTGGTTCCAGCAGGCTCTGGCGTCTGGATTATTCTCAGAAACCTCCAAACGTAGGAAAAGCTGGAGTCCATTTAAAATAAACCAGAAAATTGGATTGAAATCGTGGCGAAGATCTTCATGACCAAAACCATGGAAAGCTACATGATTTGGCATCCTTGAGGTATGTTCTCTACCATCGTTTTTAAATCAAAAAGGTGGTAACGTTGAAGAGGAAAAATTGATCCTCTGTGTGTAAATAGATCGGCCGATCTCCTTGTATCCCTGTGGTGTACAAAATGAAAAGGATAAATGGTAGAGAAAACATTCTTGGCATCTTTGTTTCCCACTGAGAGTAGGCCAAATGAATGCCTAAATTGATGTACTTGAAACTGGGGACAAAAAAGGGAAGAAAGAAAAGCATAGGGTGCAGCTCTTCCTGTTGACATGCTACTTGAGCCTTTGCAGGTATAAAGCCAAAATCAAGCTTTTGAAGGAACCAAGTTTTTCTTTTGGCAGGACAAGAAATAAGCTCAGATAAAATCTACCAGTTGCTCACAAAGGTAGTGGTAAAGAGAAAAGGAGGTCAGATCTTTCAGACATTGTGAGTTATATTCAAAGAAAAGAGATCTGTTTACAGTTTACTTCAGATACAATCTTCATCATAAATATATTTAAAGTTGATATATTTAAATCATATTGTAAAGATCTATAATATTTTCAACCCTAAATATCTCCAATCTCATTTTTCAAATTACTGTTACCATCACCATTGTCACTACCATTAACCATGATTATCACAGTTATCAACCACTAGGTCCACTTCCATCTTCAATACTTTTGGAAAATAGGCCACCACCACCATTGTCTGTATTTATTTATGATGATGATAATTTATGGTTCATAAGATTTGAATCCTGATAAAAACTACAATAATCGTTGTTTTTATCTGATTATCTTGCAGTTATTATCAATTGATTTTTGTTGTGAGCGTTTGTCAGAAAAATAATCTTTTTAAAGATATATTTTGCTCTAAAATCTCTTTCTCAATGGGCTGGTAATTAATACCATTAATGGACCTAACAATAATCAATTCAGGTAATAGTTGATTGCCTATTACAGTTGATTATCTTTTTAATTATCTTAGTTATCATAAATAAAATTCTACATTCAAATTTAAGTAAAAATATTGACATTATAAAAAAAATTCGTTACATTTTGCGTCATCATAACAACCAAAGTTTTTGTCTTATCTTAAAATTCATGATTTATTTTCTTATAAAAAATTATAAGATAAAAAGACAATATTTTTTATAAAGACTAATATAAGATAAATATTTTTAAATGATAATGATAATATTTTTATTTTCTCAAAAGAATTATAAGATAAAAGACTATTTTTTGTAATGATAATATTTTTATTTGAATTTGATTAGCTATTTTATAATTGATAGCATCTGATTAGCTATGTTATCTCCTTGATGCATTTTTTAGGTTTTTTTGTTGAATGAATCCATTTATTTGAGATCATTATTTTTTATTTTTTAAGTTAGTGAATCTCATTAACAAAAAATAAAGTGTTTTTTTATAATGATATTTTCTTATCTTACATGAAGATTTGAATTTGAATGCTACAGGTGTTTGTTTTACAAGCTATTGCAACCACATAAAAAATAAAAAATATTTATTAGCATGTGCTTTTTGATATCGTATTATTAAGTCGGAAGAAAATCCCAAAATAATGTTTCATTTGTTATCAAAATTTTAATTTTAATTTCAACTCTAATAATTACGGAGAACTAAGTTAAAAATAATTTCACAAATAATATTAAAGTTGTATAGTAAATTGTGAGATTTAAGTTTATATTTGAGTATTTGTATAATAACGATGATACATGAGAGTTTATATTAAAACTAAAGTTAAAGATTGGTTAACAAATATATGGATTTATATACAAGTTAAATGTTATAAATACTTACTTTATGATTTAAATACATTAATATAATTACATTTGAAACAAATATTTTAAAAAATACTTTTCTTGCAGACATTTGTGGCAATTCTTGTTGTGAGTAACAAAAATGTTTCAAGCGCAGCATGGTTTGTCAAAAAATAAAATGATACATCGAAAATAAAGAAATGTGAAAATTGACACATGCTGAAATTTTCTAAAAAAAGTAAAACTCTAAGAAAAGGAAAACCGAAAAACAAAATTCAAAATTTCAAATGTCTGTGTATCTTACAAAAAATGAAAAATTTTAATTTTTTTTGTTACTATAGATACATATTTTTTCTGTCATTTCTTATCCTCTGAGTTAAGAAAATTTCTGTAATTAATGACAACTTCGTTATAATGCACTCCCACGACTTCACGGGTTTTGCTCGAAACTTGCAACTATGTGGAACATCTCAACCCTCACCTAACTTAAATGCTCCACTGATCTTTGCTGGACTTGCGACTGCATCTAAATCCGTCTTTAACCTTACTTTTTATGAAAAATCTCTTGCAAATTCATGACTCACCTTGTTATTCATGTTAATGCTACTACTTATCCTTTGACATTTGTCATCGCTTGACTCACGTTGACAACACCTCACCTTTTACACCATTCTTTTATGACATCGTTAGAAAAGAGGAAAAAAGATGAAGAAATAATAAAAGTAAAAAATTAAAAATTAAAAATATATATAAGTATATATTTAAAAAATATTAAATTATAATATATAAATATGGTTGATATATACAATTATAATCAAATTGAATTTTGTGAAATCGAAAGGACGTGCGTCTGTTTTATGGCAACGAGTTTTGGTTGGGAGCAGTTGGGCGGAAGGGTGGCAGCGGTAGTTTTGTCTTCATTATATTAGGTTTTATTTGTGTCCATATAATTTATAAAAATTTAATTTAATTTAATTTAATTTTTATAAATTACTTATTTATATCAGTGAAATTGAATTTAATTTATTTTTATTGGTATTATTTACTCTTCAATTTAAAGAGAAGTTTGTGCAGATAGAATAGAGAGAAATTGAATTAAAAAGAATTTAATTTCGTCTAATTCAGGTGTTTGTGTAAATCTTCCTTGATGAAATTTAATTTCTTCACGGAATTCATTTAAAAGAAGGGTTCAAAATTAAATTCCAACATCTCTCCTTGTGAATTAAATGAAATCTTTCTATCCATTCCTCTTCCATAAGACATTTTGTAATTTTTGCATCTCTTAAAAAATTAATAGTTAAAATGTAAAATATATTGACTTTTTACTATTTTTAAAATAAAAATTAAATTAAATTCTGTCCAATTACGTTATATACACAAACATTAAAATTTCAAATTCTATTTAATTTTAAGAGATGCACAAACACCTTTTCATTAAATTCAATTTTATTCAATTCAATTTTGATTTGGAATGAATTCTTAATAATTTATTTTCGTTTAATTCTATATGTACAAATGGACTTTAAGATAGAAATAAAGTTCAGATTTATAAAGTATGAATTGTCTGAAATTCAACCAATTCAAACTTCTTCACTGCTTCTGTTCGATTGCGAGAATTTCTAATTTCTTTCGATTCTTAGAAATACACAAACATCTCTATATTAAATTTATTTTCATTCAATTCAATTTTAATTAAAAAATAAATTTTTATTAATTCATTTCTAACTAATTCTACGTGTACAAACGTGCCGAAGTAAAGAGGAAAGAAGAGGAAAAAATCAAAAAAAAACTTTACCTCGTTACTTTTGTCCAAATCTTCCTGTGGAAGCTTCGTCGCTACATCAACAATATTAATTAAATTTTGTAAAAATAAAATTATAATAAATATAATTAAATTTTTATTATCAATGTATTATTATTGTAGTTAAAATAAAATTATGCTTAAAATGTTAAAATTTAAAATATTTATAAATTTTATTTAAATTATTTTTCATTTCTTTAATTTATCTTTGATGCATCATTTATCTTCTCCTAAATTATATAGTCACATTTTATCGATTTTTATATAAACATTGTGTGACAATATTTAAAAAATTTAATTATCATTTCAAATACTATAAAAAAAATGTTTGTGGGTTCTTACAGAAAAAAAAATTAGGATTTATTTAAATTACAATATAAATCTTTTTTTCTGGACCAGGTGATTCGAGGATCGACGGTGAGCAGTGGTTGGTTGCATTGCAGAAGATAACTCGCCGGCGTGGGGGACCAATTCCGGCCGAAACCCTAACCCTAGGGGAACGAAGCCCCATTCAACCGAAGGAACGAAGAAGAAAGAAGTCACTTGAGTATCGGCGGTTGGTCGCCGTCGTCAATGGCGAAGGATGAGGAGGAGTTCCGAGGGGAGATCGAAGAGAGGCTGATCAATGAGGAGTACAAGATCTGGAAGAAGAACACGCCGTTCCTCTATGACCTTATCATCACTCACGCCCTCGAGTGGCCTTCCCTCACTGTCCAGTGGCTTCCTGAGAGGGTCGAGCCGCCGGGAAAGGACTACAGCGTGCAGAAGATGATACTCGGGACGCACACCTCCGACAACGAGCCCAACTACCTAATGATCGCACAAGTCCAGCTCCCGCTTGAGGATGCCGAGTGCGAGGGCAGACAGTATGATGAAGAGAGGGGAGAGTTCGGTGGCTTTGGGAGCGCAAGTGGGAAGGTAAGAGACCAAGATTAGCTCTGCTGTATTCGGATTCCCCATGGAAACTTGCTCCATTTGGTTTTTTTCCCTATAATTGTTGGATGTCTGGAAGGTAGTGAGGTTGCGACTTTGTTGCTCATTTCAAGGTTTACTTTAATGTACGTGCTTTTCTTGTTTCATATTTGATGAGATTTCTACATTACTAAATTAATCCAAGCATGTCAACGACAAAAGTGTGAAAGTGTGGGCTCGTACCATGGAAATGTTGGTAATTTTGTAAGGAAAATTTCAATCTGGAAGGCTACAATATCCGTGTTTGAATAGTCTTACATTATCAAAAGAATTAGGACAGAATTTGCAGTTTTATATAAATATACTTCTCTGCCCATAATTAGTCGTTATTGAGTTGAATGTACAAATTTCAAATTGGTGGCGGATGAATGTACAAATTTCAAATTGGCAGCGGAACCAAGATGGTCCGGTAGGTTCAAGTCCCTCTTCATCCACTTAAAGTGTCCTGATACCAAAGGTCACAAGTAGAGGAATTTCTTACATTGGAAAAAAGTTAGGACGGGATTACACTTTTAGGGGGATTTGTGCCTTTGGAAATGGTGGGAAATGATGAAAATTTTGATTTATTATTTTCCACCATTTCACATCATTTCCATACTTTTAGGGGAGTTTATGTCAATTGGTTTTAAGATGGATGCTTGAATTTCAATGATCCACTTTCAATATAATTTTGGTACTATTTGCACTCCATTTGGCTTTGTTTGAATGATTTTAGATTTCTTTTATGTAAGGATCGTATATTTGGATGTTATTGGGAAATAAAATTTATCCTGTCCTGTCGTTTAGCATGCACTTTCTACTGATAAATGGAAATTGTCCTTAATTTTCTTGCAGATCCAAATAATCCAGCAGATAAACCATGAGGGTGAAGTAAACCGTGCCCGCTATATGCCTCAGAACCCTTTTATCATTGCCACAAAGACTATTAATGCGGAGGTGTTTGTTTTTGATTACAGCAAGCATCCATCTAAACCTCCTTTAGATGGTGTTTGCACTCCTGACCTGAGACTTAGAGGCCATAGCACTGAAGGTTATGGTTTATCCTGGAGTGTTTTCAAGCAAGGCCATTTGTTGAGTGGCTCAGATGATGCTCAAATTTGCTTGTGGGACATCAATGCAACACCAAAGAACAAGACTCTTGATGCTCAACAGATTTTTAAGGTAGAATTACTCAGTTATATGTTGTTTCAGGAAAACAGAACTCTCATTGCTTTGTTAAGCATGGAGTATTTAAATAATGTTGAACTTACTATAAGATGCTTCAAATTCATGTTTGGTTCTGCATAATGGGATTAAGGCATTGATTGATTGTTTGTTGTAAATACTTTAAAATCATATGTATTTTTAGAATTCATATCAATTTTTTTGAGATTCAACTAGAATTCTTTGGGATGCAATTGGTAATATATGACTAGGTGCATGAAGGTGTTGTTGAGGATGTTGCTTGGCACTTAAGGCATGAATATTTGTTTGGCTCTGTTGGTGATGACCGCCATCTACTTCTATGGGATCTAAGGACTTCAGGATCCAACAAACCAGCACAATCTGTGGTTTCTCATCAAGGAGAGGTAATTCAAAACCTCTCTATTTGAAATTTTCTCGTATATTGTCAACAATGAGTATGAATAAAATATTGTTTGGATAAAGCATTAAATCTGTCATGTATGTTTCATTATTCATTTTCACGAATGGCTTTTATTTTCCTTTTACCCACAGTTCTGTAAATTGAGTTTTTGGACTTTTTTCTCATATGCATCTACCACAGGTCAACTGTTTGTCTTTTAATCCTTTCAATGAGTGGGTTGTGGCTACTGGTTCAACAGATAAAACAGTTAAATTGTTTGATCTCCGCAAAATCAACACAGCTCTACACACCTTCAATGGCCACAAGTCAGGATCCTTTTGTTATTAATTTTTTGTTTTTCCTAGGTCACACCAATGCAAGCATCTTCTTGCTTGATTAAATTTGATTGTCCAAATATACATAATGTGCTCATTAAGTTTCAACATTCTTACAGAGAAGAAGTATTCCAAGTTGGATGGAATCCAAAGAACGAGACTATTCTAGCTTCTTGTTGTCTAGGAAGGAGGTTGATGGTGTGGGATCTCAGCAGGTATTTTCTTTTTGAAAATTTTCAACTACGATCTAGAGCTACAAAGCTCCAGACCATGATTTCTTTGTCTTTTAGGGAAAAAATTATTTACTTTTTGTTGTAGTTCATATACTGTTGGTGTTAAGTTACAACAACAATTTTTTTAATGACTTACAGCTATTTTTATAAATTTTCTTTCGTTTTACTGTTATGTACAGTTATATGAAAATAAGTAAAAGTTGTAAAAAATAGTTGTAAGTTGTAAAAGTTTTCAAAACGTTTGTAGTTTTAAACACTAACAACTTGCAATTTCAATTGCAAATTAAAATAGTAAATTTCTTCACTAAAAGACAAATAACTAGTCCAAGAACATAGTTGAAAACTACCCTATTCTCTTTAAATGAAATTTGTAATAAAATTGATTTTATTATTTATCTTGTTTAGATTTGATCTTTTCAAACTCACTTCAGGATTTCTGATGGCAGATGAAATGCTTAGATCATACAAGTAATATTGCTTTGTGACGTTATTGTTTTTGTTCCATCCATTACTGATACAAGTAATATATATAATAGTTGGCATATTATCATATGTGTAAATTCTATTTGATTTTTATCTTGTCAGTACACTTTTTAAATGATATTTTTTTCTAAAGATTATATGGGAAAAAAAATCTACTACCATATTTTATGGGTTAGTGGGTCACTTGCGTATTTTACAAAATTTGGAAACTGTATATACTAGCAGGTATTTGGGGTAACAAAAATTACTGCTAAAACATCATCATCAGATTTGACCAGAAGGTATGGTTATTCATGTGTTGTTTTCTTCCAAGATATGCTTCCTTTGAAGGTATCAATACAATAGATGACGGACTTCGGAATATTTTGGTATCTGTTGGTAAAGCTTTTAACAGATGATTAGATTGGCTATGCATCTAGATTCACATGGCTGTAAGCCAGTTATGCGTTTGTAACTGCATGACACTTCACTTTTTTTTAAAAAAAAAGAACTACCGTAGTCAGTCAACATTCAGGATTTTCCAACACGTGCTTGACTAGAATTTTCATTCTGCATATCTCAGGTATTTATGTTTATCTGTACTGTACAGAAATTTTGAAAGGTCGTGATTGGAATAATATGGGATATGCCTCTAGACACTGTTCTTGTTGGAGTGCTTTGGGAACTATGACAAAGGATGCCATTGTGTTGGTACCCAATTAGCCAATTTGGATTAAAACTTACAATTAGTGAAGAGAGTCTTTCGTATTGACGTTTTCTTTGGCTCTGTGAATCAATCGAACCTTTTTCTTTGACGTTTTCCTTCATATCTGACCTTTTACTGTGATATATTCTGTGTATCTTGTATGTCTGACAACACTATTTGCGTTATAGAATTGATGCCGAACAGTCACCCGAGGATGCAGTTGATGGTCCACCGGAGTTGCTTTTCATCCATGGCGGACACACAAGCAAGGTCTCTGACTTCTCATGGAACCCCTGTGAGGACTGGATCGTCGCCAGTGTAGCGGAAGACAACATTCTCCAAATATGGCAGATGGCAGAGAACATCTACCACGAGGAAGACGATCTTGTACCCGATGACTCCATGAACGTTCCTTGAATTCCAATTTCTTCCAACCTCCTAAAGCCGTGGAAAAGACCAGCAAAGTGAAGGTCGTGAAGATGGTGTTGGTGAGGAAAATCTAATCTACCAAGTCTATTCTCTTGTTGTAGATCTTTAAACCCTAACTTGTAGCTTAGCTATCTGGTTTCAGAGATTACCCTCTTTTACTTTCTGTTATTCTCTGCTCTCATACCCCAACTTACGTATTGGGTTTTGCATATACTGTCGCTAGATCGCTTATTGGATGTTGCATGCGTCCGTTGCCTGTAAATACCGAAAACAACGTTTTATCTTCAACTCTCTTTTGTGTGGCGTTGGTAAAATTATTTAGGTTACGTTTGGAAAGAATTTAACTTATTATAAGTCCAAATTTTTATCACATTAATTATTTTGTAATTTCATTTTATTTATTTTATTATTTTCGATTTCAACTTCACTGATGTCAAAAACAAATGTTTTTGTTTTTTATTTTTGCAGCTCAAATGGATTCATGGAACCAGATTTACTGCTGATCTGATATCCTTGATGAGGATCTTTATTTCCTGGATTGGTTTTGATCGGATGGATCAGAATATGATTGGATCAAGTCGTACTTGATCTATTACATTTAAAGAGGCCCAACCCCGTTCACTGAAATTTGAAAACGGGTATCAAATGATGCATTAGCATTCAAACCTAATCCAATTGCTTAACTTAGGTTTCGTTTGAAGAGAATTCTAATTGAAGTAAAAACTATTTTATAAATGAAGTCAAAAATAGATGATGGAAATTTATGTTACAATTTGTATGGTAATAATACATTAGAAATTTATACAAAATTAAAATTAAACTAAACAAGACCTTTATTCGACTCATGCATGATACTAAGCTTCAAAATTACCTTTTTTTGCTGCATAATGTTATTTTACACAAGTGGACGACCAGTGGTACATCATGAATGTCCTAAACTTCTTTCTTTTTGTTACTTGAATTTGTTAAATCAACATCATTTGTCAAAATTTCAACGATGGTAATGCCATAAAACTTCCATTCGAGCAATGATTAAGGGCGTTAAAAAAAAGTAGTATACAAATGCAGCTAATGAAGACATGGCCTTGGAACATATCAACATTATTTTGCATAAAATTAAAACACTCACATTATATGACTTGAATAGCATAATTTTTGATAATGCCACGTAATCTGACTAGCACGTACTTAAGAAAAACATATAAGCAATTGAATAATTTGAATTGCTCTATAAATATAAGCAATTAAGTAAGCAATTTAGTTTTCCTCGTTATATGCCGCTAATATTTTGATAGAGTAATTAAGCATGTTGGTATAAGCAATGCTGTAACGCTATTCAAGACATGTAAGCAATTGAGTTTTCTAATAAAAAATTCAGTTTCCTCTCTATATTCCTACGATCAAGACATTAAAGATATCATTAGTAATTTTTTCCAACTCTCGAAATCACTTAAAATATCATTATTATTGCAAAGATTCTAACATATAACCTTTTATCTTTTTAATTACTATATAATTCCAAATCTATTCATAAAACAAACTTCAACTTCAATTTTATCCAAAAAAAAGTCTTTCATGTACGTAAAACTTTAGTTTTTTGTCCACAACCCGAAAACAGATTTTACAAGTTCATGCAAATAAATCATTAAAAACAGGGACCAGTGGAAGGTAAGCTTGTTATTTTTCAAATGACTTTCAACCATAACGTTACTAACGTAGATGGGATTTCCTTACTCTATAAAAAATGTACCTCCAAGAGTCTGGGTAACCTGAGGAAAATAATGTAGATTCAAAATTTATCGACCAATTGAATAAAAGAGAATTTTGTGTATATAGTCATATAAGAGTTAAAAATAGTTCGCATCCCTTTAAATATCAATATCTTATAAAAAATTAAAATGTTAAAATCATAGTTATAACACCTTCATAAACAATAATGAAAAGTATATGGCATTTTTGTTAGTACATAAAAGACGAAAAGCACAAAAGCATGTGAGTAAAGATGAATTCAAGATGAACATTCAGTTGAATAAAAGCTAATCATGGCATAAATGTACATTAACATGGCATTTGGCAATCTTCTTTGCTAGGGGTTGTTTAAAGGTTGGAGGAAAAAGAAACATGTAAGTCAACAAGAAATAAAAAATATGTTTATGACATTTTATTTTGTGTATTTTATGAAATTTTATTTTATTCCAACAAAAGTGTTTGCGCATGCATGAATCAGAAGGCAAAATAATTTTCTTTCGAATTCTACCATAATAGAATATCAAAGTAGACAATTCATTTAAAAATTAGGATGACAAGCAAATGATTGTACTTTCTAACGAAAAATAAACACAAACTTCATAATTTTTAACTTACTTGTTAAATTTTTTTATACTTCTCATTAGTTTATTTCTAGATGTACAAACTTCCCAAACAAAATCATTCCGTATAAAGGAGAAAGAAAATCCATAGATTCTACTGCTAGAAATTGCAAAACATTTACCCAAAAATTTATTTTGGTACTTTTTTTATGTAATGTAAGGCAATGAAAGTTGTACTTACCATGAAACAAGATCAGTAGCCAACGATCAGCTAACCTTGTTAAAAAAAGTTAAGATGTCGGATGCTGGTATGGTCAGAAATTAGATCATCTATTTTAGATAAATGATTTGATACAGAGAACCAGCTTACAGCTACAGGCAAATCTTATGATATGCATCATCAACAGAAACGGATGCATGTTTAATTCTAATCAGCATCTTCGATCTCTTCATCTTCAGGAACACCCCTCAGATAAAGAACATTGTTGCATCTACAACCACAGAACAAAAGATCAACATACCGTTAAAAAACATGACGTACAGGAATCTGATTATATATTGTGCATTAGTGGAGAGGCATTTATAATCATATTTTTTAAACAAATAATTTATATCTATTGAAATTTCAACCAACAACATCTCAGCTAGAGTAATGTTCATGTAACTATTTTTTCAGTCAAGGCATTTAATATATCATGTTCAAGTATCATTCCAGGAAACTTAGCAAGAGAATGAAAGGAAAATCATAGAACAAGCTAAAGGCGGAAGCGATTAGAAAGTTGACCACTCTACCAGAACAAGAGAAGGAATCCTGTGAAAGACCCTTTGCAAGGTACAAAATTTTCTTTTAGAAAAGAAGTGTCCCTGGTTCCAGTTAATGTTCAAACCCCCAGAATACCTTCCCCCACGGTGATGTGCAAGACCAAATTGTGTTTCAGGTTCCAGTTAATATGTTTCACTTCTGGTATCGTCAATATAAGATGCATACAATACAGGTAAACTAATTATCAAAGCTAAAAGACTATTATGTGGAGTTGAGGCATTAAGTTGTCTTTTTTTGTAAGGGTTAAATAATGATGTTGGTTTTTTGCGAACTTAAATTATTTCCACCCAATCCAAACTACCGCTACCGCTGGACTCTGGTGGTTTTGAGTTGTGAAATTTTCACGATAAGAACTCTCATAGATGAACAGCAAAAGCAAACAAAAACCTTATCAAAACTTCTCCAAGATTTCCCGTGAACTGGCCTTCGATATATTCCTCGGTGTTCGCGAGCTGCAGGAGAGAATGCATTCTTACATACCCTTTTTCCAAAACAATACAAATCGAACAATGACGACGACAGTCATAAAGAAGGGATAACGTTTATAATTATGCTAGCCTTACCTGCAAGTTCATGTATGAATCAACCGAAACAAGATACCCTGCAGCAGAAACAACGAAGCATCAATCAAATAATTCCGAAAGCAACAAAAACATTGCACGCTGACGAGCAATTTTCAAACACCTTTGTACTCCATTCCCCACTTGAGCTTGACGATGACCGGCTTCCCCGTCAGATTGTTCAAGAAAGGCTTGGGATTTACAGGAACGGTGGCCTGCGAGAGGAGAGCAACACCAATGAGTGCAACATGAGGAACAAAAACTAACGAATAGAGAGGTACCGGAAGCACAACTTGATGAAAAACAACAAGAAGACCAATCCAATCGAGGTAATAGATTTCCGCACCATCGTCGCTTCCGATCTGTACGCGGGAGAGGAAGAGAAGTGCGCCGCCGCCCGCCGACGCAGAGGAAGACGACGGTGCCCTAGGCGTTCGAGAATGGCCGGCCTGACAAGTGACAAGTGTATCTGTGTTAAACATTTCAAGAGGTATATAAATGTTTATGTTCCCACGGATTAAAAAAAAGATTAAAAATAATAATAATATAAATTTTAGCATTTAAATGATCATAAATTTATGGTAAAAAAATTAAATAAATTAAATTAAATACGTATTAATTTTTTATTTATATTTTATTTATTTATTTTTTAAATAAAAAATAAATGATCTGATTTAAAATATATATATATATATAGCAAAATACTATTTCTCATTTCTTAAAGAAAATCTTAGATCATCGTTGATGTAACAGGTGCACTAAGAGATGCACTTACACGTTAAATTGGTAGAATTTTTCAAAAATAAATTAACATGAATTTATTTTTTTGAACACGTGAAATTAGTTAAAAATAAATTAATAAAAATTTATTTTTTTGAACATATGAAATTTGTTGAAAATGAATTGACAATAATTCATTTTTTGAATAGAATTGAATTTAAGAAAATGAATTCAATGCAAAGATATCGGTGTACTTCTCAAAATTGAATAGAATTAGAAATTTTAATAGTAAGATGGAAGTAGGTGAGAAAGTTCAAATTATCTTAATTCTAGATGATTCATACCCTGGGTTTAGATTTCATTTTTATTTTAAACTAAATAGTGAATAATACTAGTAAAAATGAACTGAATTTAATTTTACCGATACAAACAAGTGATCTATGAAAATTAAATTCATTTCAATTCAATTTTTATTAATTCCATAGGTACAAACAGATTATAAGAGATACAACTATTCATATGTTACCTTTGAAGAGATATAACTTATTACATATGTATCCAATTAACTAATACTCATCTGGCTAGTTACAACTCAACATAATTATATTTTAATAATGCTAATATCAAATAAATTACATGTGCTCCATAATCAATAACATGATTTGATTATATTGTGTGATACTAAATTGTGCTTCCATATATCAAATTGTAGAATTGGTATATTAAACCTAGAAAATTATATGTTATTTATATTAAAGTTATGTCAAAATTTAAACCCTTTTTTATCATAATTTTAATATATATAATTGGGAAAATATAAAGTTAGTAATCAAATATAGAACATCGATTATTAAAGGTATTTTAGAATACCTTTTCTTCTTAACATTAATGTTGCGATTTTCATTCACATCTATTGGACTTAGTGACTTGTGATATGATATCATTGATTATACTATTGTGATTATCATCTGATTTTATTTCGCACCTAAAGTAGTTGATTGCAATGCTCTGCTTATTAGGAAGCATGTCAATTTAAATACACCTTCTTGGCATTGCCTTTGTTGATGAGGTGTTTTGGGTCATAGTTGTCTATACCAAAGGTTACTGAATCAATTATCTCATATAAGAACATTTTAATCATTTAGTGATATTTTAACTATAATTAAACATATTTTTTATTATTATAAACATTTTCTTATTATTTGTTACATTTCATATTTTACATCTAAAAAATAAAGTTTGTAGGAATAAAATAAATATATAAAAGAGTAATATTATTCATAAGCAAATATAATTTTTTAAATATTTACAAAAATATCAAATTTTTGGTGATTTTGTAATGCTTCAACATTTTGTTTTAACATGGTAGAAGAAATGGCGTTCGTATCTTTTAGGTAAAAAAAAGAAGTGAATAATCACGAGGAATTGCGAAAAAGTAACTCCTAAATTTGGAAAAGGTAAACATGAAAGGAACTAATGAGTCAAGAGCTGGGAGTTATTACAGTGAAAGAATTAGTATGCTTGTTTATTTTTTTAGAAGCTATCCTGTAATATTAGGATGGTTTCGTTTGTTTGTGTATTTTCGTGCGATAAGTTAAATTTTATAATTTACGATAAAGATGTAATGATATTGATTTAATTTTATAAATAGTAAAAAATATAAAAATTATTTAATAAATATATTATAAAATATTATAATATATAGTAAAAAATATAATTATATAATATTAAAACACAGGAACAAGATAACGTCACAACGTGTGTTGGTTCGATGCTCTCTTGTAGCAAGTGTGCCCTAAGATCATTAGGTTGAACAAAAAAATATGTTTGGAAAGAACTTTAGTTAACCTCGAGAGTTAAATAAAGTTGAAGTTAAAAGTAGTAAAATAAATAAAGTTAAAATTATATAATAATTAGTATAGTATAAGTTCATATATTAAAATTTATTAAATAATAATAATATTTAAAAATTTATATAAAATTAAAGTTAAAGTTCATAGAGCCAAAATTTTAAAACTTTGTCTGTTTGATCAACTCTAATTTTAATTTTAACTATATACAAAATTTTATATATTATTATCATTGTATAAATTTTTATACGTAAACTTTCACCTCACAATTTATTATACAATTCTAACATCATTTGTAAAAGGAAAAATGCAATCTAATGATACCATTAGAGTTGTTTTTTTTAGCGGTGCATTAATTCAATGGTCTAGATTGAATCTAAATTATTTAAATTATTTAATAACTCATTTAACTAGCGTAACATTGATCTTCCTCTTCATGTACATCATAATTCCTGTCGTCCAGTTGATGTTCTTGAATTTGCATCATAGAACACTATATTCAACAGTTTCAACGATAACATCTTTTTCTTCACCTCTATTGATCAAAAAATTATAAATGTTACTATTGAAATTCTCATAATACATTATCGTTTCCTTAAATTCCTTTTTCATTATTTATTGAATCTCTTGTTAATTTCCTTCCATCCTTTGTATATATATAAAAATAACTTAAAATTAATTATCACTAAAAAATAACTCTAATGTTACTATTATAGAATTAACTTCACATGTAAAATTACTTTTAACTTTTTACGAGTATTACAATGGAAGTCGAAAGTCGAAACTAAAAATTTCATTAGCAAAGAAACAGAGAAGTTGCCACGTAGGCTATAGTCACGGGCGTGGGTGGTCACCGACGTGAAAGCCCGCCAGGATACATCGGCGTCCGGGAGCGGGGGCAACCAAAAAGCTCACCAGCTAAAAAAAGAAAAAAAACTGTTCTTTTTGGCGGGTAACCATCGATCGATCGATCGATCGAGAGAGGGAGAGAGAGGGGGGCGGAAAAGGAGGAGCTCCCGTCCGCAGACCCCGTGATCTCGGGGTTGGCAGCGATGGTGCCACCGCATTGGCCTTTCTGCTAGGGTTTGGGCTCCGCACTTGCGCTCGAAGCAGCATCGACTGTTCTTTCTCTTGCACTTCACTGTTTTTTTTGTTTTGTTTTTTTAAGCGTGTGTGCGTTAGTGTTGTTTTTTTTGGTGTTCGATGGGTCTGGCGGGGTTGCTGTGGCTCCTACGAGTTGTGTTTTGTGAATGCCTTCCTCCTCCCTCGGAAAGACGGAGCCTTCGGGAGTTTGGGTGATTCGACCTGCAGAAATTTGTGGTCGGCTGTGGAAAAAGTGTGGTTATTGTGATTCGGTTGATTTGGTGCTTCTTCGTTGTGCTGCTGCTTGATCTATGACATGAGATGGTAGGAAGGAAGCTTTTGTTTCAGTTTGAAGGCAAAGAAAAAGGATTTTTAGTTGGAGTTCTTCTGCTAGGAGAGTCTTAATGTAAGAAATGGCGGAAAATGTTGTGACAGTGGCCTCTTGGACACTGGGTGGTCAGTGGTGAGAGAGGATAGAGCATTAGAGCTGTAGTTAGTGTTTTGCCTGCATCTGGTCAAAATCTGGGGTTTTGCACTTTTTCAGGTGTTCCGTGTGAGCTACCTTTCTTCGGAAGCTCACCGGAGGTCGTGGCGCTCTGGGTGCTTTGGATTAGAGCAAGTCTCTTGAGTTCGAGTGAAGGTGGTCGGTGATTGGTGAACTAGGAGGGTACCGTGGTCTTCTTGTTTAGATGATCAAGTGGATGGAGGTTTTTGGCATGCGTGCCATTTGCCTCCTTGCTGTTTCTGTTTCAGCTCAGCTCCCCTCACAAGACATCCTTGCTCTGCTTGAGTTCAAGAAAGGCGTTACTCTTGACCCCACGGGATACATTCTCGATTCATGGAACGAGGAATCCATTGATTTCAGTGGCTGCCCTTCCTCTTGGAACGGTATTGTTTGCAATGTTGGGAATGTTGCTGCGGTAGTCCTTGACAACATGGATCTTTCTGCTGATGTTGATATTGGAGTGTTTACAAACCTTTCTACGCTCTTGAAGCTTTCTATGGCTAACAATTCCTTTGCTGGGGTCATACCAAGTAATGTGGGTGATTTCAAAAGTTTGAAGTATTTGGACCTCTCCAACAACCTTTTCTCTGGAAGCCTTCCTGAAGGCATTGGTAGAATCCGAAGCTTGCAGAATATATCACTTGCTGGGAATAACTTGACTGGTACAATACCAAAATCTATTGCGGAGCTTAGCTCAATTCTGTCTCTTGATCTCAGTCGTAATTCATTTTCTGGTTCACTTCCCTCTGCTATTACTAGTCTCAAGTCTTTGGCATCACTGAACCTCTCATTCAATAAGATTATTAGGAGACTACCCACTGGATTGGAAAGGCTTTCCAATCTCAAGGTCCTTGATTTGAGTTGGAACAGATTAGAAGGAGGGATTGATTGGATATTTTTGATGCAGTCCAATGTTGTCCATGTTGACCTTAGTGGGAATTCACTTATAAGTTTGAGTACCAAGGAGATGAAATTTTTATCAGATATATCTGACACTGTTAAATATCTGAATCTAAGCAATAATCAGCTTACAGGTTCACTAATTGACCGAGGCATCCTTTCTACTTTTGGTGGTTTGAAAGTGATGGATTTGAGCTATAACCAACTCTCTGGAGAGTTGCCAGGGTTCAATTATGTCTATGATCTTGAGGTTCTAAGGCTGGCAAGTAATTACTTTTCAGGTTCTCTGCCAGATGGACTTCTAAAAGGAGATTCTCTTGTTATCAATGAATTGGACCTCAGTGCTAACAACCTTTCAGGTAATCCCAGATGTCAATCATGTCTCTTATATTGATCCATAGTTTTAAAAACATTTTGTTTCGGTGGTTAGTTGCCTAGTTCTGAGTACCACACGATTATTATTCTTGTGATCTCAATTTCAATTCATAAATAATAAATGAATGAGGTACTTAGAACTTTAATTTTCAAACTTTAAAATCTTCTGCACTTAATATGTTGTCTCTACATCAATTTCACATAAAGTATCAAGATTATAAAATGAATGTGTGTCAATCACATTATTTCTTTCTTTTCATCTATTCCTACTCATGACCAAGCCTTTCATTAAATTATTTAATTTTAATATTTTTAATCAAATAAATTTTTGTCTAGTTTTAAACAACTTGGTTAGGAATGTAAGAAAATATTTAAATTTATATTATTTAACTGTACATTTGATCATAGATAAAAGCACATGAAAGAAAAGGATTCATGTGACTGATCCCACATAATGGGATTATGACTCAAATCGTTGTTTTATTTATTGTTGTTTCATTTGTTTTATTTAAGTTTCCTCATAAATGCATCAACGCACCTTTATGGATATGATCAAACTATATGAGACAATTTTTCCTTTTTATCTTTAATTGGTATAATTCCTATTTTATTTTAGATGAATCTTTTTTTATCACTAATATCATTACCATTCATTCACCTTAACATTGATATTTATGATATACTAACTTTTCGCATACATTCATGTTTAGCACCACAGAACTCTATATTATACAATATAGTTAGATTTAAGGATGTCTTATAGAATTTTCATTTTAGTTTTTGGTGTATCCCTTTATCACATAATACTCTATATCCATTCCTTCACTTTGTCAAATCTACTTTATTTTTGTGAAAGGTATTCCTAGACAACCTATCCTAAGCACAAAGAAAGGAGCTTTGAAATCAGCCTGACAGTCATAAATTCTTGTTACTCCGATATGAACATGACGTAGGATTATATTCCTTTATTTGGTATTAAGAAATTTTGCTTGTAATGTCTCCATGCAATATAACATCTATAGTTAGCATGGACATATCTTTATAATGCATTTTCAGCGGCTGTAAATAATGATCGATCTTGTTGATGCGATTTTTGTAAATTTTTTTGATAACACGGAGACCCTTTTCTACACAAAAGCTAACCACTAAGCAGTGGTGGAGGCATTGGCAATTCATTATCCAAGAAAAGCTAAACTAACTTTAATATATATTGATTAAATAGATCGTTGATTTGTGAAAAATATGCTAAAATCCATTAATTCCAGCAGTTCATTTTGGAGTTGCAAAAATGACATTGAATGCAAAGTTATATCCTTTCTTGAATTTATGAATTTCAAAGAAATTCTGTATATCTTTTCTTCTTCAATACACCATGTAAAGACTAAAGATCCCTGAAGCAGGGAAGTCAAAAGTGCTAGTCTATTGAAGTTCCAACTGGTCTTCAATAAAATAATTTTTAATGTGACACGAGACAATAAGTTGTGTCCACTGAGTAACATCTTTGTGGAATTTGTTCTTCTCTTTTTCCATTTTCACCTGTAATCAGCCCTAAGATACCTTGTATTTATTTATTTATTGATACACATTTGGTATTTATTTATACACAGGAATATGTTCTGACTTGTAAGTTGTTTTTCGGTATCTTTTTTTTTTTTTTTGCTTTTGTCGTATTTACAGGCTGATGAGTGTGCTTTTTTTCCATTTCAGGGAGAATTGATATGATAACATCACCAACCTTACAATTTCTTAATCTGTCATCAAATGCACTTTCTGGTGACCTTCCATTAATCATAGGAAGCTGTAGAGTTGTTGACCTATCAAAGAATCAGTACATGGGGAATCTATCTGTGCTTGAGAAATGGTCGAACAACATAGAATTTATTGATCTCAGCCAGAATCAGTTGGAAAACTCTATTCCCAATGTGACTTCACAATTTTTACGACTCAATTACCTCAACTTGTCACAAAATTCCTTGGCAGGTTCAATTCCACGGGTTATTGCACAGTATCCTAGATTGACAATTCTTGATCTTAGTGGAAACAAGTTTGATGGCACAATTCCAGATAAAATTTTGGCATTTCCCACATTGAAAGAGCTGCATCTACAAGACAATATGTTTTATGGGGGTCTCACACTCCCTGTGTCACCTAGCAAATCGAATCTTCAGCTCCTTGATATTTCCAGGAACCGGTGTAATGGAAGTTTTCCTGACGATTTTAGCTCCTTAGCTGGGTTGCAAAGTCTCAACATTGCTGACAATAACTTCTCTGGATTTCTGCCAACTGCAATATCCGAACTCATTTCACTCATCTACCTTGACATATCTCACAATGACTTTGTTGGTGCCTTACCCAATACCTTGTCCAGCACCTTAAAATTTTTCAATGCATCTTACAATGATTTTTCAGGAGTTGTTCCAGCCACTTTAAGAAAGTTTCCAGAATCTTCCTTCCATCCTGGGAATTCCAGATTAGTACTTCCAAGTAGTCCATCAAACTCTAATGGTAATTCGTCATCTGGGTTATCTACTAAAAAACCAATGAGCACTGTAATCAAAGCTATGGTTATAGCATCATGTGTAGTTGCACTGGTCATTCTAATCTTAATAGCCATCATTGTACATTACAAGAGGATTTCTAATAACAAACTCTCCGGCAGTGGTGCAAAAAAGGATGGTAACAAGAGAAGCTTTTCAGGTTCTAGTGGTATGAAAGGCCGAGATGCTAGTGGTGCTCTGGTTGTATCTGCTGATGAACTAATAGCTTCACGAAGAGGGGCTTCTGTGAGAAGCCAAGATGAGAAAGGAGTTGCTGCTTCTGGCTTTTCTCCATCAAAAACAAGCCGCTTCTCTTGGTCACCGGATTCAGGTGATTCACGTATGGGAGAAAATTTTGGCAGGTTGGATGTACAAACACCAGATCGTTTGGCTGGGGATCTTCATTTCCTGGATGAAACAATTGTTTTAACACCGGAGGAGTTATCTAAGGCACCTGCAGAGGTTCTAGGCAGGAGCAGCCATGGAACTTCATATAAAGCAGCATTAGATAACGGGGTGTTCTTGACAGTCAAATGGTTGAGGGAAGGAGTGGCAAAACCAAAGAAAGATTTCTTGAAAGAAGCAAAGAAATTTGCAAACGTCAGGCATCCAAACGTAGTTGGGTCAAAAGGATATTACTGGGGCCCGACCCCACATGAGAGATTGATACTATCAGACTACATTTCGCCTGGAAGTCTGGCAAGCTTTCTCTATGGTAGGATTCTTTTATCTAATGACTTTGAATTTGTGAAAATTTCCCCTTACTCCAAAAGGAAATAACAAATCGTGAGTAATTAATTAGAATTATTGTTGTTTTCTCTTGTATCTTTGATTAGCTTCATCTCTTATCCTGATATACGAGGGTATAGACCACTTATTCAATGGCACAATTTTTTCAGTAAGCCATTTAACAGCCAAGATGTTTTCCAGAGCTTTTCATTTTGAAAGGTGATGTCTCCCAGAGTTGCAAGCATTCCATACACAATAAAAATGCAGTAGTTTATCAGAACCACACTTTTCATTGCATGTCTAATATTGCAGGATTTCTTCTATTCTAGTTGATTATTGACAATTATGTTTACAGATCGTCCAGGAAGGAAAGGTCCACCCCTTACTTGGGTACAGCGGCTCAAGATAGCAGTTGACATTGCACGTGGACTAAATTATCTCCATTTTGACCGGGCTCTACCTCATGGCAACCTCAAAGCCACAAATGTTCTCCTTGATGGCCTTGACCTCAATGCTCGTGTAGCAGACTACTGCATGCATCGCCTCATGACCCAAGCTGGGACAACTGAGCAAATACTAGATTCCGGAGTTCTTGGTTATCGGGCACCAGAATTAGCTGCATCCAAGAAGCCATCACCATCTTTCAAGTCGGACGTCTATGCATTTGGTGTCATCCTATTGGAGCTTCTGACCGGCAGATGTGCAGGAGATGTGTTTGCAGGAGATGAGGGTGGCGTTGAACTCACAGATTGGGTGAGATTGAGAGTCGCGGAAGGACGAGGATCGGACTGCTTTGATCCATCCATGACTTCAGAGCAAAGCAACATTGTTGCGATGTCCAAGGGCATGTTGGAGGTGCTGAGTATAGCATTGAGATGCATTAGACCAGTCTCTGAGAGACCTGGAATCAAAACTGTGTACGAGGATCTCTCTTCCATCTGAAAAATTGTGGTAGCTGTTTGCTGTCTAGCAGAACTTTGGCAGAAAGCAGGTGTAAGGGCTCTTGTTGAGGCCAGCATGGCTGTACTGGTTTTTTGATCAAATGTTTCGATTGGGTTCAATTCCATGCTACCCATCTTTTTGGTTCTCCATTATTCAGTCTATTCATGTGGGAGAGAATACAATGAATCATTGGATTCCATCTGAGCATTTATAGGGTTGCAAAGGGTTTAAGGTAAGCATTTTACCTTTGTCTTTTATTTATGGATGGATATGTCAAAATGGAAAATAAACTTGTACTAACTACTTTTTTGGATCGTTCGACATGAGAATTACTAGACAAAACCAATCGAAATTGGCTACATTTTATTCATTTTGTGGTTTATTCTACCAATAAAATAAGGCCCAATCTTGCATGGAAGAACGCTCGTATGGAGCATCTCTTTATATACTTTTAATCATTCCCATTGTGATATTGCTGGAATGCACAAGAAAGGCCCCTTTAACTTATGCTGGACTACATGGGTTTGGAGGAGATGGTGCTTTTTATAAACTGATGTGTATCCCAGACCATAACTTCTGGTGAAAGTGAATTATCATAATTTCTTGATGACCATCAAAATTATGCCATTTTACAAGAAACAAGTCATTTAGGTGGCCACAAATGCCTACGATGCAAGGAAGGAAGAACTTCATTAACATTAAGAAGAAAGTCATTCAATACTATACCACCATCACATGTATATATATCAATATTGACGGATCTCAAATGATATCCTTGTTTCTGGTAAAATCACATTGTCAAACATTTCCCATAATGTTAGCTGATATCTGGAAAAAAAAAAACCCACTCTATTGCAATTCAACATTTGACACAAAACTACATTTGATGCTGTCACTTCCTGAGAAATAAACCTTTGAAGGAAGATGCTAACAACCACTATGAAATTGATCCTAAGAAAAGAAAAGGAATCACAGGGAAAGCAGATCTAAAATACAACAAATGGCTCCAGAAAGCATAATTAATGTATATTTCATATCATATATGCAGGATGTTTCTCCTTTTTTTTTGTTTCGTATTTGAGGTGCAACCTTAGAGTCAGTAGGAATGGTTTTTATCGTATGAACAAATGGTAGAGTGGAAATGTTGCATGAGGGTTTACAATTTTTAAATGATGGGATTCTGTTCCTGTTTATGGTTAGTTCTATTTATCATACCGTCTATTTGGGGAAACAACACCTTAGCATAAAGTTCTGGTATCTTCATTGCAATTGTGATGAAAAATAATATCTATCTTTCAACCGGTATAGTGTTCTCCATTTCAAAGAATGAACAACCTCCATGACCAAAGGAACACTTGGAAATCATGAAAAGGTCCAATCAGAGCAAAATCAGACCTGGGCAATTTTCTTATACAGATCACAGAACAAGAACTTTTGTTGAATGGGTAAGATTTGACTTTCTTTGATAATGATGTATTTTAACTCCAACAACCATAAAATATTGAAGTTGAAAGTAATTTCGTAAATAGTATTGAAAATGTATAATAAATTGTAAAGTAAAAATTTGTATATGAGAATCTACGTAAACAATGTGTAAAAATTTGAGAAAAGTTGAAACTCTCCTCATTCTCAAACAAAACCTAAGAAAGAACATAATTTGTTTGCTCTTCTAAGGTACACTTGATGTAAATTGAAGATGGTTTCTTGAAGTTTGTGGATCAACACTAGATGAATCTAAGGTTTCGTTTGGTTTTAGCTTTTTCTAGTTTTCAAAATCATTTTTAATGTCATTATTACTATATAAATTTTAATATATAAATTTTTATCACTTAAATTATTATGTAATTCCAATTTCGTTTATAAAACCAACTTCATCTTCAACTCTAACTTTTAAAATTGAAAAAAAGATTTCCAAATGCATCATAAGTACATGTTTGTGCACTTGGAATTCTTAAGAAAAGAATTTATGTGAAAGAACTTTCCTTTGACCATAAAAAATGACTAGTTTGTGTTAATAAGAAATCATGGAAAAAGATCACACCTCACCCCTCTAGAAATTTGCTGAAACCCTTCTCCTCTCTCGATTGCCAATCAACGACGACAATCCTTCCTCTCTTGACCACGATAATGACAATGATCTCTCCTCTCTTGCTTGTGATGACAATCTCTTTGACGACAACAAATCCTCCTCCCCTACACGATCACCTCCAATTCCCATCACTTTCCAATGAAAACGACTTGTCTAGCAAGATGTTTGTGGTGGTTGAAGCCCCACCTAAGTTAGATCAAGAGAAAGATAAAGAGAAGTCAATCAGTGGCATGCATCTAAGGAGTTTGTCGGTAAATAACACACTTTTTGAGAGATTGAGATTGCAGGTGAAGTAGAGCAACGATATGAAGAGGTTGAAAGGAATAAAGTAGTGGTGAATGAGAAGGTGAGCTATAGATATAGTAGTTCTATGGATGGGTCAACTTCACCTATTAATTCCACTTGAAAGGTTAGTATTAAACTTTCCTATTAATTCTTATAGCACATAAACACTTAAAATTTGAGATTCTTATTATTTCTTACATGTACACAAATAATTTTCATTTTTATAGTTTTCCATCAAATCCCTTTATTTTTATTTCTCGTATATTACTAAATTCTCGTCATTTCATTTTTCGTCATTCTCGACGTTCCCATTATTTTCATTTCCCGTCAATCCTAAAGTATAACCCCGGTGATGTCTTCTGCTCTCACAATTCAAACGAAAACAAAAAAAAGACGTATAAGGGCTGTAATAAATCACGAAGACAGAATTAACCGATAGCAACATCAAAAAACTAAGACAGAGAAAATCCATGCGTATAGAAAACTCCAGAGGTTCGGATTCACAGATTACCCAATTCAGAATCAATGGTGGATAAATGAATTAAAAACAGTGAAAAAGGGAAGATTTCCTTCTCTTGCCTCGATCGAGGATGGCTGGTTGGGTTGTCGTCGTCGCTGTTGACGATGAGAACCATCGAATCTGAGAACCATGGGATGGGAAAGACAAATCGACCTGCGCCTCCAAGCGACCGCTGCCACTACGGCCATCTCTGGACTCTGGTCTTCGAAATAAAAATTAAGGAGATGTTTTATTTACCCTTCGTCTGATATAGGGTTCATTTGTGGGCAGCAAAATGATAAAGAAATAATGAAAATTTAGAAATAGACGAAAAATAAAAATATAGGATTTGATGAAAAATTATAAAATAATAAAAGTATTTATACGAAATGATAAGAATTAAAAATTTGAGTCTTTGTACAAGAATTTACAAGAATGTTAAAAAAATAAATTTGTATAAATGTAATATATTTAATTCCCATTTAAATAAAAATAAGTAGAAAAACTATTCAGAAAATTTTCAGTCTAATTGCAAAAGGCAAATTTAAATTTTTTGATCAATATAAGAAAAACAACTGAAAATTTTTTAATCTAATCAAGAAATTCCTAATGTACTGAAAAGTAAGGAAGAAGGGCGGAAAAGGTGGATTGAAAGTCATGGATTCGTTGAAAAGGGCGGAAAAGGTGGATAAGAGTGGAATATTTGATTGAGAGGCTCTCATCAAGAAAAGTTTGTACTTTTTTGTCTATTCTTAGATAAGGAGATGAGAAATGATACTTAAAAAATGAAAATATAAATAACATTAGTTGGGAAATGATGGAAAAGTATTTTTTCATTATTTTTCATGTATGCAAATACCATAATAAAATTTGTTAATAAGAAAGTGAATTCTTATGAATTCCTTTCTCATAATCTCTAGGTGGACAAAGACCTACTAAATTACATTTATTAATTAGATTATAAGATTTAAATTTTTATGATTGTAAGTTTTAACATTCAATTATAAAAAAATTTAACTCTTTATGTAATTTAATAATTTATTTATATTTAATTACTAAATATTATAGTTTAATTATGTAATATAATTAAGAGGATGTTTATACACTAGGAAATGATAGAAAATGAAATCATAGAAAAATCATTTTTCATTAACTTGATTTTAAACAGTAATTGTACCAATAGGAAGTGATGGGAAATTACTTTTCCATGATTTCCTAACATTCATTTCTAACATTCCTTGCTATAAATATATACGAAATCGACCACTCAATTTGTATAGGAGTTTTAACATCGTGACTTCTAATGTCTTTTTTTATAAGGTTTTTTGAAATTACATTTTTTGAATAATTTTCTATTAAATCTCGTCATTTTCATTTCCTATCGATTCTTTAATTCTCATAATTTTCTTTTCTATCATAAACTCTAAATTGCATTACATTTAGACCTAACCGTTTCTAAAATAATAACTCATTTTGGAGAACCCATCCTTTTGTCTTAAGAGGCATTTGTTTAAGAAAATCACAAAACTTTTCTCATCTAATGTTCAATCTTTTCTTCTTAAATGTACAATACTAAGAATAAATTTTTTGAAAAATTTGATGTATTTGTAAAAATTAATTACTACATACAAAAGTTTCTGTACAAGCTAGACAATATTTTTTAACAAATGTATCAATTTAATTATGTGCATGCCTTTTCTAACTGACCAAGGTCCAAGATGCCGTAAGGTTTGCAAGATTCGATATACATGCCATGCCGAGCAACTTCTCATACTTGTTTGTTGGAAATTGAATTTTTCTAAGCACTCACAAAAAATCAGATGAATTTAAAAGTTAAAAAATCTTTAAATTCATGGGTGAACCCTACTAAAAATAGAATTCACTTGACTTTATGGGGAAGTACCCACCGGCATTTACCATTGTTTATGATGACACTTAGAGGAAATTTAGAAGAGATTTGTGTCTTTGAAAAACATGTAATATGATAAAAAATGGTAAAAATTTTGATATATTATTTTTTATCATTTCTCGCTATTTCTCCTCCTACACAAATTTGAGAATTCTTACCTTTGGATCCAAAAGTAAGGCTTTTAAATATGACACAGACAATGGAACCCAAATGATCATTGAAGAGATCATTTTTATTATAGATGACTACAACCCGTACAAACAAAAATCAATTGAAAAGTTCTATTCACATGTAAGTGAAGTGCATGTAGAATTTACATGAAAACAACATAATAGTTAAGATTTAATCATCCATTCATCACCAATGTCAACAAATTTTGTCATAGACATCAACATTTACACTTTTATTAAGTTGAAATTCATATCAAGCTAAGCAATTAATTGGATAAGCTTTGCTGATATACATAATAAATACATGTACAAGAACCAGCTACATCCAACATCCTCAGCTCATCCTCGCATGCCATGACAAAGGAAAACGAGGCTGCAAATCACAAGACAGGTTTTTTTTTTTCCTCATTCCTGCAGTCAAAAATATATATCAAGGGAAGATAAGTTGTGTGCGCAACTTTTAAGTCTCAGAATCCGTGGATGAATTTTTCTGCATCAAACCTGTGCAGATGATAATTTTTCATGATGAGATGGATATTTTTATTGCCTCCAGTAGATCAAGCACATACATGTCAGGTTCTTTATGGCTCTGTAACCTATAAAAGATGGAAATGTTAGCTTGGACATCAACCATACTGTAAACACTGAAAAATCAAAATATTCATCAATGATACCTATTGACAACAAGAGAGGTGAGGGAGGGAGTGCAAATCTCTTCATTCCTGTTGCAATGAAGTGGTGCTGTGGTTTTGGCTTCCATTAGGTAGCTGATAAGTGTCCCCCGTTCTCGAGTCCTGGGTTTGCTGAAAAGTAGGGTGGCGTTCATCTACGTTGTTTTGGGGTTGTGTTGCTTCCAAACGTCTTCTAGTCCTCCATCTCAAATATTCCACAAGTAAGGAGTTCATGCCAATGGTTATCCCAAATCCAGTGAAAGATGAAAGCAGGACAGATAGAACAGCAGCAATATTCAACTGGAAATTTTTAAAACATATAAATATTTCAAAAACAAAAAGCAATGAAAAGTGTCATCTAGGGTATAAAATATAAAAAGGAAATACCTACCACATCATAGAACATATGTGCAAAAATAATTACAATTGCAAACTGAAAAGAGGCATATGCCCAAATGTAGTGCCTGATCACTGAAATCACAAAAGAAGGCACCGTGGTTTAGACTTTAGAGCAGAAATACATAAAATTACACTGGCTAGACGATAGTGGGAATAACAGAAAAGAACTGAAGATTTTTGAAATCCCTTATATCGTAAATTTAAAAATACACACTAACTGCATTTCTTTTGTGGAAGAGAATGTATTGATATAACTACAGAACAATAGAAAATGCTACTCTATTGTGACATTAGGCCATGGATTTGAATCCTACAAACACTCTCTACATGTGGTGGTAAAGCTGCATACAAATGAACCATCCCTAGCATCTCCTTCACTAGGTTTGCAGTTTGCCCTTTTCTAGGAAAAACTAAAGACCACAAAATTTTCAGTTACAAGAATTTTCTATTCATCATTTACGTTGGCATAAAAATACATGTGAAAGTATGTCTTACCCATGAAGGAAGCTATCATGGAAGATAAAAGACCCAGAACACATGAGAAAGGTAAAGATATAGCAAGAGCACGAGTACCCATGTCCGAAACCTGACATTTAAATTTTAGTCACCAAAAGAACAAAGATAAACCATATGGATGTTGTCAACATGATTAGAAAATAAGAATGATATCTCACCAAAAGTTGCTCCAATAAACAAAAGTAAGCCAGCATGCTGACCACAACAAGAACAGGTACATCCTGCCAAACCCTGTCGAAGGTATAGAAAGAAAAATTGTTGAATTTCATGTAAGTTAGCCAGGCAGCATATGCAAAATTTAAAAAATGAAAATAAGGATCTCTCCACAAGTAGGAAAATCACGTGGCTTTAATGTTAACAAAATTATTTGTTTTTGAGAATTAGTCCATATCTAAGTAGCGGTCACTAGTGGCTAGTGCAGTGAATAAAATATGACCATTCTTTAAAACAAAAAAGACAATCATAATACTATAGCAATCAATGAATTATGTGGGCAGTACAAATCATTAATCAACGCATAGATCCATGGTCCATCAGACCACAAAGCCAGCTCAAATGGAAAACTTAAGTAATAAATCCATATCTGCACCAAAGAATAGTTCGTTCATACTGAAACACATCCTAGCTTGATTACAATCCTTGAATGAGGAGCCATAAAGTGCAGAATTAAGTGGCACCTCATACTCAAAAAGAAGCTCAATATGCAGTTTACCAGTGCTTTGCCCCACATTAATTCAATGATTAAAATCAGAAGTCCAAAGAATCACAATTACGTAGAAAATCCTATATTGGGAAAAGAGGCCTAAGAAAGTAGCTTGTGCAGGGATTATGCCCTGATCTTACAGACTTCCAGCCACAAGTAGTGGCATTGGAAGATGAATGTTGCAAACTAACATGAGGGGCAAGTACATTGTAAGTTTCTAGGTGATAAGCTTTGGTAGAGTAGAAAAATAAAAAAATTGTGCAGACCTAAACATCCAGAACTCAAACAAGCAAATAAGGGAACAGGTTACCAAAGAGGTTATGCACAATAGATAAATATCCAAAAACAAAATAAGATATGAGTCATACAACTCTATGCTAAATCTACTTTATCTATTGACTCACGTAGACAGCTGAATGTAACATAGATGTTAATCAGTTCATAATTAGACATCACCTATAATGAACCATATCTCTCTGATGGATGTTAGTTGGCCTCTGCCTATTACCAAACCGTGGATTCTGTATTCTTAGCAATGTTACAGGTAGATTTTTGACATCTTCCTTGCAGACATCACATGTCTTGTTCCCCTTGATGCTGAACCATTTCACAACGCATTCCTGGTGAGCAAGGGCAAGTTCCCCTTTACAACTACATTCCATTTTAAGGGTCTCACCCCCTTCTGCAAGCTCAACGAGACATATTCTGCACACTGCTTCTTCTTCAGGAATGTCTTCACCCTCTTCATCAGCTGCTGCAAGCATATGATGTATTCCAGGTTAAAATCAATTAGAGGACATCTGCATTAATATTAATAACACCAAAGTCACCACTGCTACTGTAATTTTTGTAATAGGCATTCAATTAGACAGAGGATAAAGTTATTCTTTTGATAAGAATACTGCACATATTTTTGTACTTAAAGCAATTTGTGGACACACGTGAGACAACATCTGATGTTTTCATATGTTCTATTTATTAAGCACATATACAGTTATTCGCTTGCCTCTTTTGAAGGAGAAAATCTTCTTGAATTCCCTCAAGTCTAAGCCTAACTCTTCTCTACATGAATGATGAATCATATTCATACTCCTATAAAAAATGATAGCAAATTCATGAACTATTAATTTTTATGTACTGTAACCTCTAAGTAAATAATGAAAAATTGAAAGTGTAGTTCTAGTGTCTTCACAACAAGAACCTCCAATGAGATTTCAACCATTTAGGTAACCATGTGTTTGTACTTTGTTTGAGGTCCAATTTTATATCTATCTAGTAAAGACAGTAATACCAATACTTTTTTTTGATCAATAACTAAGGGGGTAGGTAATTGAACTTCACAAGTATTCTTCATTTAAGACATCATTTCGCATAGCACCTTGACAATTCGGGCAAAGTAAACTGGGCCAGTTTACCAAAAAATTGTATCAAAATTTGATGGTTCTCTTGTACACCACATAAGAATGTGACATTTTTTAAAATCAGTTAAATGACAATGCTGTTCAAATGCAAACATGATTCAAAAATACTTATTTCCAAATAACAGGCCCTCTAATGAAAAAAACTTCAATGACTATTCATTCTGATGCTACAAAAGGAATATTTTGAAGCAGTGTTTTTTTGAAGGATGATTTTGAAGCAATGTAATTATTTATACATGTTCTATAGATGACATGAAGGTCATAGAAAAGTCAGACTTCAGGATAAATGCCAATTTCTGTATTTTTGAGAATGATATAACTAAGAATTTCTGTTTTTTTTTGTAGGGAAATACCAATCTCTGTTGATGCAGAACTTTTGGTAGATTCACCCTCAACTATAGTGGGACGAGGAGTTACTGGAGTCACCCGGATCCTGCCACTGAAGGAATCTAGCCAACTTAAGCTTCCAGATTTTGTGTTCCCTGGAACTGAATATGAACGTGTCATATTTTTTTGAAATTCTTTTTTCTGTGATGGAAGCAAGAAAAGGCCAATTAGGCTTCATAGCCATACAAAAGTTAGCTAAAAGGAAAAAATGTTATTCAATCATTTGGGGTGAGATGCTCTGATACAGTACATACGTAATTCTCCTAACGAACATGAATTTTACCGAGTTAGTAGATTATCGCCATTTTTAGCCATGCAGCCACTTTTAGAACTTAGAAACGTTAAGTTTTCAAGAAATCTTATCAAGTCCAAACTACAGACGATTTCCAAGTCTCATCCGATTATTTTTACATCCTTATCTTTTTCTTCACAAGTATCCTGGTATCCCTGAGGCTATGTACATGCAATGCTACACTATATAATTATAATATCTAAATAAATAAAGTTCTACTGCATCAATGTAGAGTGCCTTCAGCTAATTGCGGATGACAATTTTCCAAAAAAAGTGCAGATGATAAACGAAACTACTTTTGTTACTGTCCCTTCAGAAAAAAATTTAGCTTGCTAATTGTGACAATCAGGGAGAGAACATACTGCTAAAACCGGCAGATCAATGACATGTGAATCTGGTGGGGGAGGGGCATTTTGGTTTCCAACTGGTGTGACTGGCAAAGAATGCGTTTTTTTAGCTGCTGGTGAAGAAAACCCTTTTGTGAAAGAGAAGGGTCGTGAATTAGAAGGTTTATCCTGCTGCTCCACCGAAGAGACTGCCCCAGGTAAAATTAGATTGTCCTTCTCACCATCTATGTTCAGACTTTTCATCTTTAAGCTCCGCTGAGGAAAGAGGCCTTTTAAAGAGGCTTTACCCTTTGTTGAATTTGGCCTTGGTGGCAATCCTCCTCTTGAATGGCCCGGACTGGCGTGTGAAAGAATATTGATCCTTGTCCATGACGCCCCCTGATTTTCTAAGCTCCTGGAAGGTATCTGCAGTGAAGTGAGATTTGGCTTTCTTGGGTATTGCCCAGGGCGTGCTTCCCCTCCACTGCTTCCATTCTGATTGGAGACCTGCAAATTCATTGGAACGAAACGTACAATCGTGCAGTCATCAGAAATATGACCAACAACAAAAATAAATGCCAACATGGATGCAATTTGAGAGCATTATCAGAGAGAAACCAATACGAGAAAGATAAATCCAAGCACCAAACAAAATCAGTCATCAGCTTCCATAATTACTTCAGCCTATAACAAACAAAATCCTACACCCATCATTCCATGACCAAAGCCCCCCACCTTCTTCTGTACGCCGAAAAAGCTGAAGGCACGGCACTAACACCATAACTCCATGTCCAAAATTCTAGCAAAAAAAATCCATTTGCCTTCCCAAATTAATAAAAAAATAGAATGAGAGAAAACGAAACGAACGCCCCCAACCAAATCCAGCTGCCTCACATCATCAAACAAAAAAAGACGAAAGCTTCGACGAGACGAAGGGAGGGCAGTGAATGACCTGACTATCGGCAGGCGCGCGGGGCTGGTCAAGCGAGTGCTCCATGGCGACGGGGGGTGGGGCTACCTGGGATGAACAGGTCCTCCACTGAATTGCTGCAACATGTGGCGAGTGACGAGCAGTGGACGGCCAACCGCCCCGCTAGATCCCTCCGATTCCAGGCCGGCGTTCTGCCGCTAGGAGCAGAGATCTATCCGTGCTCGCTCCTTTTTGATCCCTCCGAGGCTGAGCAATCCAGAAAGCCAGAGGCGGAAGCCGAAGAGAAGGGTGGAAGTCGGCGGTGGCGCATGCGAGTTGCTGTCGTCATCGGAGTCCGGTGGGTGATAGTTACGTTTGTCAAGAGAGTTGAAGTTACGGTGGAAACGTATTCTTTTCCGGGAAACTAATTTTTTACTGGTACCGTTAAAGTTACGAATAAAGGATTCATTAAAGTAGTCGTACATTACAAGAAAATATTTATGATTTTTTAATTAATAAAAATAGAAGAGAAGAGATTATTATTAGAATTAACGAATATAGTATCTTGTAAGTATGAATTTTGAAATATCAACTGGATGGTAAAGATTATGATGTATATGAAGAAAGTGATCAAGATTATGTTGATCAGATGAGTTATTAAAAAATTTAAATTATCTAAATTTATTCTAGACCATTAAATTAAGATATTATTAGAAAAATAACTCTAATAATATCACTAAAGAACATTTTCTATTTTTTTTAAAAGATAATATTAGTTAAGGTGAGGTTTATGCTTTTCAAAAAAATTACATGATTTTCATATAAATATTTTGATATAAGTTTTTAATGGAAAATGATAAAGTTTTTGGTAAATGTTATTATAGATCATTATAATGTATAATGAAAAATAAAGGTATATAGTGAAAAGTGTAGAAACAAATAAGGTATAATTATATGATTTATGATGTAAATATTTTGATATAATTTTTTAATATAAAATATTAAAATTATTTGATAAATATTATCATATATCGCTATAATGTACTAAAAAATAGATGTATATATTAAAAAACTTGTAAATAAACAATGTCGAAGTTGAAGGTAACAATTTTAAAATAAATTAAACAAAATAATATAATAATTAATATAATAAAAAAGTATATATTAAAATTTATATAATAATTATAATGTATAAAAATTTATATAAAGTTAGAATTAAAGTTAAAAGAGTTTTTTTTAATATTATCTATGTTGACCTGATTTTTTCATTTTTTATGTTCAACAAATTTCAAGCTTTAGATCAACTTTCATTTAATTACGGTGGTCCATTTTATAAAATGTGTTAATTCTTTATTGTGAAAATAAAAAAATAAAAAAAAAGTGATAAATAGTAACAGTAGACTTGAAATTGACATAATTTAGCTAATGCCATAATTAACGCTAATAAATCACTTGATTAGTTGTGTTATGTGTTAGCTATCGATGATGAGACGGAAACATAGTAGTCAGACCGTTGGTGTTTCAAATTTATTTGGTTTTACTTGCAAGTTTAGTGATTTATTTTGTTGGTTTAAATGATTTTATTAATTGATCAATGAATTTTTTTGATTGGTTTAAACAATTTTGTCGACCGATTTAATCAATTTTATTGACTAGTCTAAATTTTCAATTGGTTTGAACAATTTTGCTGGTAGATTTATCTGGTTTTATTAACTGGTTTAAGTGATTTTTTTTCTAAAAAAAGACAATCATCGCAAAATTAAAATTAGTTAACATATCTTTTAAAAAATACAATGTAAAATGTTATTTTTTCTAGTTTTGTAAAATTGAGGTATCTGAAAATAAGTTTAATTACAAATATAATATTAAAATTAATTACGACAAAAGATATATTATTACCAAATTAAATACATATTACCACTATACTACGTGTATATATATATTAAAGCTGTGTTTACGGGTATTTTTTTTTAATTTTTAAAATCACTTCTAACATCATTATTACTGTATAAATTTTTATCATCTAAATTACTATGTAATTTTAGCTCTATTTGTAAAACTAACTTCAATTTTAACATTTTTCAACTCTTAACTACTAAGTACACAAATTTATTTCATTCAATTGCTCATCATAAGTATTTTTAGAACAACTTATTTTAGTCAAACCCAAATTACACGTACATTAACCACACATACACATGCATGTATTAATTTTAAGGATGGGTGAGTGGTCAACTTCAATCGAGCAAATTGATGTGTAATATAACTTTAATTTATACTTAAATCACTCTCATGACTTGGCCCCTTCATAATTAACTATAAATTGATCTATTATAACTTTTGACATCACTAATTTCTTATAATAGTCATTCACTAACCCCTTTAACATATGTTTACTAGGACTCGAACTTACAACATGTAGCTTTGATATCACTTATTAAGATCAAATATTACCATTACCCTAAAATTCAAACTAATAATAAGAATTTAGTATCTCCTTTGAGTTTAACTTATGTTACGAGCATGTAATTGTTGGATCTATGATTTGACTTACTTGACCATTAACGTAATTAACTTTTCACTATGATTAATTATGACTTAACCTAAGATGATCTTCAGTATTACAAACCTCTCATTGTAGCCATCCAACATTACTTAACATTTTGAACATTATTCATCTATTTAGGATATAGATTATCCTTTATAGGTAGGTTTTTCTAGTTTTTCTTCGATAAATTAGGTGACGACTATTTTTTCTTTCTTAGAAAGATTTAAGCATTAGTCATGGAATAATTTGATAGTTCTATACAAATAGTATTGCAGCAATAAATATTATACAATATAAAGAAAATAAAAGTACATATGATTTAATGCATGACCCAACAATTAATACATATAATGTCATATTTCCAATGTAGGAGGTTTGTGCTTTTCAAAAATTTAAGAAATGAAAAATCTGAAATTTTTTTTTTCAAATTTTCTATTAGTATAAATAGATTTATTTTCTTTAATTTTTGATTCTCCTCGCAAAAAACCCACCTAACATCATGGAAAAATTCCTTCAATTTCTTGCCACTTATCTCGACTCACTTGACTTACCTTTTCTCCCAATTTCCCCAACTTTGTCATCGACATCGCTTTGATGTAGACTTGTCAATGGGCCATACCGACATGGCCTATCACGACCCAGGCACGGCCTAGCACGAAAATTTTTTCATGTCATGGGCCGTGCATGGGCCAGACCCCTAGGTCGTTCGTACCATGCTAGTACGACACGAATTCCAACATGAAATAGGCACGACCTAGTCCAGCACAAGACTACCAGGTGGGTCGTGGACTCGCAGGAGGGGGGAGCTAGGGAGGGCCAGAGGGGAACACTGATCACTGGGTTGCGGGAGGGGGGGGGACCCGGTTGCCAGGTCGTGTAGTTGGCAGGGTGAACGGTCGCGTGCGTGGGAGGGAGGGGGCTGAATGAGTTGTGTGACTGGTGGGGGGAATGGGCCGCCGGGACATGCGACCGGTGGGGTGAACGGTTGCGTGCGTTGAGAGGGCTCAACGGGTCGTGTCGTCAGCGGGGGAGATAGGTTGCAGAGTTGTGCAGTCGGTCACCAGGTTGTGCAGTTGGTGGGGTGAATGGTCGTGTGCGCGGGAGGAGGTAGAACGGGTCGTGTGGCCAGCGGGGGGACTGGCCACCGGGTCATTGGGCCGGTAGCTGGGGTGAACGGTCGCGTGCGTCGGTGGGGGTGATGGGCCACTGAGTTGTGTGGCCAGCAGGGTGACTGGCCATCGAGATGAATGGTTGCGTGTGCCGATGCGCGGGAGGGGGCTGAACGGGTGGTGTCGCCGGTGGGGTTGATGGGTCGCTAAGTTGTGTGGCCGGTAGGGTGACTGGCCACTGGGATGAACAGTCGCATGCGTCGGTGCGCGGGAGGGGGCTGAATGAGTCGTGTCGTCGGCGAGGGGGGGGATGGGCTGTCGGGTCATTGGGTCGGCTGCCGAGTTGTGCGACTGGCGGGGTGAACAGTCGTGTGTGTGGGAGGAGGCAGAATGGGTTGTGTGGCCAATGGGAGGATTGGCCACTGGGTCATTGGGTCGGCAATCAGGGTGAACGATCGTGTGTGCCAATGCGTGAGAGGGGGTTGAACGGGTCGTGTCGCCGATAGGGGTGATGGGCCACCGAGTTGTGCGGCCGGTGGGGCGAACAGTCATGTGCGCGGGAGGAGGCAGAACGGGTTGTGTGGCCGGCTGGGTGACTAGTCGTCGGGTCATTGGGCCGACAGCCGAGGTGAATGGTCGCGTGTGCCGGTGCGCGGAGGGGGCTGAACGGGTTGTGTGGCCGGCGGGGGGACAAGTTGTCGAGGTGAATGGTCGAGTGTGCGGGCAGGCGGGATTGACTGATGGGGAACCATGCCTCAGTTGGTCGTCGGGTCACAACTTGCAAGGTGCAATGTAGCAACGGTCGGCACGCTTCTGCCCAATGGGCGGCCTAATTTCGAGCAACGGGCGACCGGCTATTGGGTGAAACGGTCGGTTGCTGCCTCAACCAACTTTTCTTTATAAATTGAGGGAGTTGGATTTTGTTTTTCACCCAACTCACTCCTCATCTCCTTCACTCCAAATTCTCCAAACTCTAATCTCAATTCTCAATTCTCAATTTCTCAAATTTTCTCACTCAAGTCACAAACAATGGTGCACGACCAAGGCCAAAGTTCTGGAGGCTACAGATATCTTCAAGAAAACTTTCCTGAAGCTGAAATAACACCGTCAATGGAGACTACTAGAGCTTCAACTTCAACTGTGCTGTTGAGGAAGTCTCGGAAGAGAGCTTCCATCTGGTCAAAGTACACAATCATGATGAAAGCTATGGTGGATGACACAGAAGAGGAACGAGCCTTTTGCAACCTCTGTAACGTCGACTTCTCTTGTAAAACGTCTGGTGGTACAGGTCATTTAACTAGATATATTAATACATGTGAAAATAAAAATAAGGATAAAACAATTCAAACCCAACTTTCTTTTACTCCTGAGGGTATTGTTAGTTCATGAACTTATGATTCTAAAAGGGTTAGGAACTTGCATGCTAGATTTATTTATTTAAAAGATTTACCAATAAGTTTTGGAGGAAATAAATTTTTTGATAATTATATTAGTAAAGCATATTGTCCACAATATAAACATGTATCTAGAAATACTATTAGGTCAGATATTATGATTTCATTTAATAAGCTTAGATTAGAACTTATTAATGTTATAAGTACAATAATGACATGTATAGTATGCACTTTAGATATTTGGTTGGGTAGAACTAAGGATGGTTACATAGCTGTAACTACACATTATATTAATCAAAATTATATTTTACAAAAAAGATTAATAGGATTTAGAAAAATTCAACATCCATATACTGTTGAAACAATTTTTGCAAACATTATGAAAATTTTTGATTTATATGAAATTAGAAATAAAATAGGTAGTATAACTTTTGATAATGCAGCTAATAATATTACAACAATACCAATGTTTAAAACTAGAATAAGTCTACCAAATGGTTTTAAATTATTTCACTAAAGATGTATGTGTCACATAATTAATATTATTGTACAATCAGGTGTAAAAGAAATTGAAATTTATATTGAATTTATTAGGGATACTGTAAGTTTTATAACTAGTTCAAGAAAGCGACAGCAACAATTTGATGAAACATGTGATACTTTTGAAATACCACATAAAATATTCTCTTTAAATGTTCAACATAGGTGGAATTCATTATATTTAATATTAGAAAGTGTATTACCATATGAAATTCCAATAATGTCTTTGTATAATCATCATCATTGTGATGATTATCAAAAATAATTAACTAAGAATGATTTTAAAATTGTAAAATATTTTATTGAATTTTTAAAACCTTTTTATGATGCAATAGTTAGATTATCAGGAATTTATTATTCTACATCTGTCTATGCATTGCATCATTTATATGATATTTCACGAGTTTTTAATAAATATGAGGCATATCCATTTTTCAAACCAATAGTAAATAACATGAAACAAAAAATTTTAAAATATTGGAATGAAATCTCTACATTATATATTTTGAGTGCATACTTAGATCCTAGGTGTAAAATAAGATATGCTAGTAAATTAATTAGGGAAATACAAATGAATTTAGGTGTAGATTTAGGATTAAATGTTAGTATAATAGAAGAACAATTAAATCAAATGTTTGATTTATACATACAAAGATATGGATTAAGAATATAACATTCTCCTCTACCAATGTCCACAATACTAGAATCAAATGTTGGACCATCTTTAGATTCTTGGGCATTTTTACAAGAACCAAGATTTGATAAAGATATTCTAACATCATTATCATATAATTATAATCCTATATTATCTAGACAAGAATTAATTACTTTTAATGCAATGAATCACCAATCATTATTATTTACTCAACATTCTAACTTAAATACGTTTGATGTTTTAGATTGGTGGAGGCAACAATTATTGATTTTTCCAATATTATCAATAATGGCAAATGATTTATTAACAATTTCAGTATTTTCAGTAGCTTATGAACATGTTTTTAGCATGAGTGACAATGTGCTTGATGACCAAAGATGCAAACTTAAAGAAGATATAATAGAAGCATTAATGTGTGTAAAAGACTGAGAGCTTGCTGCACTCCGTGAACAAGATCAAGTTGAAGATTTTACAGAGCAATTTACAAACTTAAATATTTCATAATTAAAATATTTTTATTTTTATTTTTCAAATTGTAATATTTTTAAAAATGTAATTTAATTTTGTTGTAAAATTTGTTTAAATGTAATTGTAAATTTGTAATAATGTAAATATAAAATACGTAATTCATTAATAAATAAAAACTTAATTTAATTATATGCATTGTTATCTGATTGTTTCATTTATTAAGTTGTTGAATACTTGAATGTTGAATTAAATTTAAATATTGTTGGTTGAACGGTTGTATGCACGGGCGGGTGGGCTGGGGAACTATGTGTGGGCAGGTAGCCGGGTCATTGGGTCGATTGCTAGGTCATTGGGCTGGTAGCCGGCTTGTAGTGTTGAGTCCTACCATCCCACCTGAGGGGGAAGGCCAGAAGAGCGAAAGGCCGTGCGGGCTGGCAGAGACCGTGGGGTGAACGGTCGCATGGGCAGGAGGGGGGGTGAACTGTGAACGGGTCGTGTGGCCGGCAGGGGAGACGAGCCATTGGGTCTTGGATTGGCCACCAGGTCGCAGTGCTAGGTCCCGGGAAAAATTGTATTGGTCAAACTCGTGCCATTGACCGGCACAAATAGTGTTTTTATGTGCCATGGGCCGTGCCTGGACTGGCCCATTAGTGGTGTTGGCCGTGCCAACACGACATGATTGACAAGTCTACTTTGATGTATCATGTGTTGTCTTTGCTACTTGAGATCACTTCGACGCCCTTGCTCCTGACTATCCCATTCATCATTATCTCCAAAACCCTATGATCTCCACGTACAAAACCAATGGTAGAAGCGACAAATATGAGTTGATTGGTGAAATAAGTGGGATACTCAAACAACTTACAAAAGAGGAAGTCATTGGTGATGTGCATAAGGATGGCAAATAACATAGTAGTTGTGAGTGACCATATGAGAATTAGTAATGAACTTGATATTAAGAGGTAAACTTGACGAAAATAAGATTTGACAAATTTAAGGTAATTTGATGGTTGATTTTACACAAATAGGGTTTTGGTCACCACCCCTTCCCTCTTTTTTCTTTTCTTTTTCAATTTTTTTTTTTAAGGTTCAACAAGGTAGATAACAAGAGTTATAAAGATAAATATCATAAATAAATTACACACTCAATCTGTCCTAACTCTAACTATTTTCCAAAAAAATAACAATAGTACAGTTAATTTTCCTTGTTTCAATAAAATGTATAAGGTTCCAAGTGTAAGTCCCTACAAAATGTAACTGTCATAAATGAAAAATAGGAAGAATTATAGCAAAATATTTAAATTAAAAACATCTTAAATAAAATAACATATGATTAATTTGAAACAAATATTACTAAATATTTTCACAAAGAAATTTGTACTGCAACCTCATTCATTCAAATTTTTCTTATTTACAGTACTACAAAGTAGTAAAATATTTAAATTTTATAAATTCAGTTTATATTCATATGTAAATTTTATTTATTTTCCGTGACCTACAAAATTAACTTGGTTTTATACAAATTATCTTATAATTTTTTATTTTTAAATTTTTATCTTTATTTTTTAAATTATTATTTTTTAAATTTTTAACGCGTGAAAACGTATGCAACACAAAAAAACTCAGCAAATGAAAAAATCCCAACAAATTAGACTTAGGTACTATTTATTTACAAGTTTTTTATTATACACTTCCTTTTTTATTATATCTTATAGTAATTTATGGTAACATTTATAAATTTTTTTTTAACATTTAATACGTAAAAAATTATATCAAAATATTTATATAATACATTATATTATTTTTTTAAATATAAATATTATTTTATTTAATTTTAAATCTTAAGATATATTTATTTAAACTTTAAAACATAATTTTTAACTTTTAAAACGATATTATAACAATTTCTTGAAAAATTAGCAAGAAAGAGTGACAGTTTTATCATAGCAATCGAAGGGACCATTTAAAAAAGAAAAATCACAGCCGGGAGCATTTGCGTCTCCCATCTCCGGCTCTCCTCTGAGTTCTCCGACATTCCGGAGGAGGAAGGCGCCGGCAAAATCAGCGGCATCATCGAGACAAAGGCGAATTCGATCCATGCATTCTCCAATTTTCTGAAGAAAAGCTCCGGTCTCTAGGGCGAGTACCGCCCGCCCTTTCCCATACCATCGAAGCACAGCAGGTACCGCGCTTCCTGTAAGATCCAAACGGATTCGTGATTTTTTCACCAGACTTCGTCATCATGCGTTCCTGCAGAGTTCACCAGAGTTTTCTAGTTGCGGTAGATCTGGTGACGTCGCTGTTGATGGCTTGTGGTGGTAGTGTCGGTTCTGTAGATCTGGGGGTGTTGTGTGATTTGGTTTTTGCGTCAGAGTCGGATAGAATCGTTTTGTTTGCTTGCGTGTTGGCATTGACATTACCTAATTGTTGTATTCTATGCTTGATTTTTAGTGCAGTTTTAGTGTTAGTTTGGTTTTGCTGAATCTTGGAGTTGGGGATGGATAAGTCAAGTGCATTGGAGTACATCAACCAGATGTTTCCGACTGGTAAGCATCGTCGTTACTTAATGGTATCATGTGTTTTCTAAGAACGTGCAAGTTGTTTTATTTCTGTAATGTGCATCTTAGATTTGGTGATGCCCCATCTGGGTCAGAGGGAATAATGCTAAGTGCAAACAAAAACATAGTTGAGGTATTTTGAATAACTTGTGCGATATGAAGTTAGAATTCCCGTAGGCACAGACACGCACATGTCAGCTCTTAATTTAAAACAGAAAGACTTCATGCTTTTTTGTCACAGTCCTACAGTTAGTCTTCAGTTGGACTAAAGATTAGAAAGGAATCTTGGCCTAGATGGTACCCCTGTTCCTTTCCTTGTCCTTGCAAACTTAATGGGATGGATTCTTTTGCTATGTTGAACGCTAGAATTGCTGATGTTTCTTGTGTTTCATCATTTATGGTTATGTAGAGGTTGCACTTTGCCTTTTCATGTGCTCTGTTATTTGATCATGATTATGTTGCACGGTGGATTGCTGAACATGTTTCGTTATTGTAACATGCAATCTGAAAGTCTTTACTCTTGCCTTATGGGTCCAGAATCTTTAGATTTTCATTGACACGTAACTCCTGATTCTTACAATTTTTTCAGAGGCATCATTGTCAGGGGTAGAGCCACTAATGCAAAAAATCCATAGTGAAATTCGACGTGTTGACTCTGGAATACTAGCTGCTGTTCGACAGCAGGTTTGTTCATACATTTTTTGTTCTGAATACATTACTAAATTGTAAAAAAATAACATGAAGCACCAAGGTGGGTCCTAGGTGCCCATCAGTATACATGGGTTTGCTTAATTGCATCTTGCTATTTTTGACCTTCTCACTGTAATGCTTTCACAATATCTGTGTGAGAAGTTGGGAGTCATGACAAGTCCTTTGTCAACGTTGGTGCTTATTCCTTGGTTACTCATTGCTAAAAACAGATTGTGCTGACACGTACATATATATATATCCTAATCTAGGTGTCTGACAGTCTGACTCTGTTAATTTTGTTGAGCTTCCACATACAGAGATAAGAGTTATGATATGCTTATGAATGTTACATCATTCTACATATTTTTCCTTCTTATAATCAAGAGAATGTAATGCTTGGAGAAAGTTCTAATTTACTCTAATAACAATAATATTAAAAATAAGATTACATAAAATTGTAATTAGACTTTTTGATATTTAAAATGTAATAAATATTCTGGCAAAGGCATTATGATGTCTAGGCATTGGACAAGAAAAATACACCACAATGGCTAGATGCTCCTTGGTGCTTGTGCTTATGCTTGGCTCTCCTATGGTAAATTATCAAGGCACGTAGGTTCCAGGTAAAGAATTAAGAAAAATCATACATTCCTGATCTTTCCCAGTTGCTATATGCATTGATTATATTCTTTCTGAACTTGATTTTAATATTTCAATATTTTAGTAACATTGACAAATTAAAAATAATGAGATAACTATAAAATTGACAAGGATGATACTATAAAACAAGTTAACTTCACGAAATCATTATAAATAGACAAAAAGTTGGCGTCTAAATACAAATTCCCTGACTTCTTGCAATGCCTACAAAAAATATGTGTAAATAAAAAAAAACAAGGTGTTCTAATGCCCAACAACTCAACCAGTTGATATTTTTCTCTTTTTCACTTTCTTTGTTTTGGGCAATATTTTCTTTTCAATTGGAATCTGTCATTAATTTCTCTTTTTTTAATGTTCAGAGTAATTCAGGAACTAAAGCAAAGGAAGATCTTGCTGCTGCTACCAGTGCTGTTCAGGTTAAGATTCTAACATCATGATAGAGTCTGTCTGATAAATTTAATCAGGCTGCTTGTCAAGAGATGCAAAAATTGCAGTTTTTATTTAGAATGGCATGTATTAATGTGAAAACTTTAAGTGAAAAAACCAAAATATTGTGTCCGGCAGCTGCTTGAGTGAGATATCGCATGAATCTTCGTTTGTATTGATCATTTTGTTATTGATAATATGTATGCTTGGTGAATAGGAGCTTATGTACAAGATACGGGAAATCAAAACCAAGGCAGAGCAAAGTGAAATGATGGTTCAGGAAATTTGCCGTGACATTAAGAAGCTGGACTTTGCAAAAAAGCATATAACCACTACAATAACAGCTCTTCATCGACTTACCATGCTAGGTTGGTTTGCTATTGGTTTGATTTATCTATTGCCATTTATTCTGGTGGAATAAATATATTTACATCCTCATTAAAAATGGACATGTGAGTGAAATGTTTGTGGATGGTAAATTTGCTCAGATAAAGTTTTGAATAGCTTTCCAAAGGAATATGACATGTGGGTGTATTACATATACAGATTCATGTTCTTGTGCTGAAGTACCATCATCAGTTTTTGTGAAGCTTTTCCAAATAAATTTCTAGGATATTGGAAGGCAGCTTTTAACAAAAAGCAGAACAATAGAGTTCACCATGCGTGTTTTTGATTAATTCATTCATCGTCAAAGTTGTAAGAGTTGATATTGGTCTAGTTGGTAATTTGTGAATTCTATACTTTAATACATGATATTCCCACTACACGATGTGTAAAACCAATCTATCTTTGTATAAGCCATCCATTGATTTTTTATATTGTAAATCTTCTTGGAAGATGTTTTATGAGGTGCAAGTTGCAAATTGATGAGATACTTGCTAGACATGTTATTAAAAGACTTATCCTCGGAAAATGTACAAGTATAGTACAAAGTCTTGCTGGGTAATAGAAAACATCTCGGGTTAGTTGATTAATTTCTTTGTTTTTTAGGTACTACTGCATTGTTCTGAGCTGTCTTGCATTTAATCAGAATTTCTGCTCTAATATCCTTCCTTTAATAAAAATAAAAATAAAAGGAGGAAAGACGTTGGAAGTAGAAACCAAAATGCATCACAATATGCAATTTGGATGTTGTTTGTGGGAAAAGGATTAGCAATCATGATTGAATTCTTCATATGCTTCTATAGATGAGGCATACTGAAGATTGTTCATAAACATATTAAGAACCTTCGGCCAAAATTTAAGAACATGATATTTTAGTTCTTAGGCTATCAACTTCACCATTTTAGGATTTTTTGGAAATAATAATATGCGACACTTACGTATTTTACCTAAAGGAAGCTTAATTGATACAATTTTCTGTTCCAGATGCAAAGTACTGAAGTTGGATGTATCCTCTATAAAATCTCACTGCAATGCCTTTTTTCTTTATTATTTGCAGTTTCAGCTGTTGAACAACTTCAAGTGATGGCTTCAAAAAGACAATACAAGGAGGCTGCTGCACAGCTTGAGGTAACTTATTTCCTTTTCTTAATGTACTATCTGATCATTGGATACCTTTTGTCTCTTTGTGAAATCTTATCTTGGAAAGCGGGTCATTTATTTCCATCTCCACGTATATGTTATTTGATAGGTGACGCATTTCCAACTTCTAGTATTTTATGATTTTATTTTACTTTCATCCTTATTAGAAAATGTGTAACATGAGTAGGAACATGGTAAAACCATGCAAATCATTAAATAAATGGGAACTTCGAGAATCAATTTGAAACATAAGGTACATCAGAGTATAGAACTTTAGAATTTGTGTATCTAGGTCTACTTTGCTTCACCAAGTAAGCACATATGATTTTGAAAAATTGTTATCATAACAAACATAATGTCATTTTTTCAGTTTATCTTTAGTTCAAAAATTAAAATTTAATGCTTAAAAGATGGGAATTTCGAGAATCCATTTGAAACTTAAGGTACCCTATATTAGAGAATGGAACTTTAGTATTTATGCATCTAGGGTTACTTAGCTTCCCTAATTAAGCATATATGATTTCAAAAATGTGCTCTTATAATGAATTTAGGAAAGTACTATTGCACTTTAGAGGGGTCTAGTGTAATTTGGAGAGGCTTTTCCTCACTTTTGGGACAAATAAAATGGGAGAAGTATGACATAGGGATACACATGTGAGGAGTGGGGCAACCAATTGTGGACCAATTCCATTATTACTGCATAGGTAGTAAGTGATGCAGGCCTCGGAGATGATTTGATGCTGAGAAAGGATGAAAACCTCCTGCAAATCAGGAAGGGTGTGACAATTCAAATGTGGAGGGCCATCCTTTGAGATTTACAAGAAGGAAGATCATAGTGTAGTGTTGGAGTAATTGAGTACTGATCTTATTGAATCTGATATTGATACTTGATGGTGGCATTGCTCTTCATTGTTGCTACAAGTTTCCACAGATTCTTATTGAGTTTGTAAGTAGGGCCTCATTGCATTGTCTTCCTGTCTCTTTTGTTTTTAGGTGTCGATCTGTTGTGTTTCCATCAAACACAAACTGTAAAGGAACAATACTGACCGTCATGGACATATCATTGGCTCATGGATGTGGTTTGAGATGGTTTCCAACATTCAAATAAATTTGTTTATGGAGGATAGAAAGCTGACACTTGTTGACGAAGTGAATTATGGTAACCATTAGTTGGCTAGTGGCATAGGAAATTTTTGCGTAATCATCTACACAAAGCCTTATCCCAAGAATATGAAAGTTCTAGTCTAGTGGTGCATTTGGATTCCAAAGTCTCTGCTGATAACCAATATATCTTTGGTGGCACATACATTAAGCTTAAGTACCACCAAACCATGCTACTTTATCAATCTGTCATGTTAGACTTTTTTCTAATATATTCATGTAATGAGCTGAACATATTTTATATTTTGTGTTTCATCAATTTTTTTAGGCAGTAAACCAATTATGCAGTCACTTTGAAGCTTATAGGGATGTTCCAAAGATAACTGAGCTTAGAGAGAAATTCAAGAACATTAAGCAAGTACTCAAGTCCCATGTATATTCAGATTTTTCAAGGTAATACCATAACAGTAGCGTTTTTGGTTTTATCTCATATCTCTACTCGGAGAATGAACCATCTTTAGTTTGATTGCCACATATATGTGTAACATTGATGATCATTTGCATTTTCTATTATAACACACTCAAACTATTATGGCATATGTACTCTTTTGATCATACTGTGCGATTTGTGCATTCTATGTCAGGTATATTTGTAACTGCATAATGATATGTGTCGAAGTCAGTAGAACACTTCTATTTATATGAAGGATGAAATGATGTTTAATGCACACACGCACATGTTTAAAAGGTTGGATGGGGGGAATATAAAGGGGAAAGGCTTTTAAAATTTATCCCACGTGCCTCTTTTCCTTTAAACTTTCATATGGTACAACATGCAAGAACTTGAATGGCATATTATCAAAGTTGATTCTTATATGTGATGACAAGTGTCTGTTCTCTATCAAATTTCTATTCTTTTGTTAGTGGTATTTTTTGTTGTAACTGTTCTTGAGTAAATAACCAGACTGAATGGTATTACCTAAATACTTAATTCCTATGCCATATTACTTCTTTTTTAGGAAATCTTATAAGCATTGCTGCATGTGATAATATCATCATGTTCATAATCTTTTTAACAACTAAATCATTTGTAATCTTTATTTCTTAAATCTTTTAGAAGGAATATATTAAATGCTTCTTGTTCACACCCTATAGGAGGAATGTTTTTATTACTTTTTCTTACCTCTGATTATTGATTATGTTCTTAGTCTGGGGACAGGAAAAGAATCGGAAGAAACCAATTTACTACAGCAGCTATCAGATGCTTGCTTGGTGGTTGATGCATTGGAGCCATCTGTACGTGAAGAATTGGTTAAAAATTTCTGCAGCAAAGAACTTACATCCTATAGGCAGATATTTGAAGGAGCAGGTTGATTTATTAGTTCAGTTATTATCCACAAAATTACTTTCTGATTCGTATTATTTATTATGTGTATCTGCTACTTCTACTAGAATTGGCTAAGTTAGATAAGACTGAAAGAAGATATGCCTGGATTAAGCGACGCTTACGAACAAATGAGGATATCTGGAAAATATTTCCAACTCCATGGCACGTCGATTATTTGCTATGTATCCAGTTCTGTAAATTGACAAGGTCTGTTGTCTTTACCTTTGTAATGTTTTAAATCCTCTGGAAGAATTTTTACATCAGACAAAATGTGTCTAAATATCATTATTTATAAGTTGTTTTTATTATGATTGCTTTTTATAAATATTTAGTTGTAAAACATTCTCTCAAAAAGTTCTTAGTTTGTACAACATATTCCAATTCCATGACATGTTGTTTATTTGGAATGTGTCCAGTTCTCTAAATTAACTAGGCCTCTTGCCCTGACATTTTTAATGTTTCAAATTGTAGAGGAGATTTTTTACCAGATTAAGTGATGTCTAATCTCATTCTGATATTCCAATTGGTAATAATTTAAAATCATGGTAGTTTCTATTATGTTTGCATTTTATAAATGTTCTTAGTTTTACTAAATCTTCCTGCTCCATGGCACATTGATTATTTGCCATGCATCCGGTTCTGCAAATTGCCTTGTTGCCGTTGCATTTTTTCTCATTTTCAGATCCTAGAGGACAATTTTGACATCAGATTAAGTGGTGTTTGATATTATGATGTCCCCCAATAAACTCAACTTTTTCTATTGTAAACATTTTTTTATGAGAATACTTTTCAATTTATGAATGGTAGCTTATTTTGAATTTTACATTCTTTACACTTTAAAGTGGATTATTTTTGTGCTCTAATGCAAGGATTCAAATATTGATTCGGATTGTTGAAATATTGCTGATCCATCTTAGTTTTTCATTTTTTTGATACTAAAACATCATGTATTATCAAAACTATATTGGATCAAACAATCCATCGTTTGAGATTAGTGCTAGATTGATGAATCAATAGATTCAGTAAAATTTTTGAGTTGTAAGAAGATGGATTGATTGATCCATCAAAATGCTTGATTGATTCTGAACCTGTGTGTTGAAAAATTCGTTATAACGATTTTCCTACTTGTCAAATCATAGATTTTGGATAATCTAGAATCTCATCTTAAACGACTAAATATTTCAAAATTTTTTCTAAGTAATGACTAATTCAAAAATTGTTATAACGTTTTTGTGAAATCGTTATATTGATTTTTCTTAAGTATTCAAAATTTTGGGTTTTCCTAGATTATTTCTCTAAGTAAATATTTTTCAAAAATTTGCCTAAGTGTCATTTTGAATTCGAAATTTGTTATAACGATTTAGAAAAATCGTTATACCGATTTTTCTAAATGCCTTAATTTACGGGATTTCTTTTAACAGAATTATTATTTAAAATGTTTCCTAAGTATCGGGACAAATTCAAAAATCATTATAATGTTTTTTACAAAACGTTATACCGATTTTCCAGAAAGCTTGGGTTATGTGAATAGTAAATCGTTAGAACGAATTTTTACATTCGTTATAACGTTTTTGGTTTGTGAATGTTTTAATAAGTGTAGACTTAAGATTTAAGTGAGTGAGTTATATCAGTGTTTAAATCTTTTTAAGTGAATTCGTGACTTGTTTTCATTGCTCTCATCCCCTTTATCTTTAAATTTCTTTAGCGTTCTGCCTTTATGTAATTTCTTCATTCCTTCATTCTTTATGACTTTGTATTTTTGACTTGATTTTTTCAAGTTTTCATTTGCTCTATACCAAGTTATTTGACATCATCAAAACTTATAGAATGTGAGTTTTCAACAATCTCCCTTTTTTGATGATGTCAAAACTATACCTTAAACTTAAAGAAGAACTTAAGCACCTAATACAACACACTTTCAAAAGCATACATTTTTCTTTCCCTTTTTGACATTTATGAAAAAGAATGGATTACAACTTACTCCTTTTATTTGACATACTACAAGAAGATAATGAAAACATTTATAAATGAAGCTCCTCTTGAATGAAAGTTCCCCTTGCATAAAATACTTCTTCTGGCTAAAAGAATATGCTTGAAATATAATGAATGTGATATATTTGAATTAAGTTCACATAATTTAAAAATATAAAGTTTAACACATAACATCCATACACGAAGATATTCATTTAAGCATATATTTAACCATTAGTCCATGCCATGATAGTTCATACATTTAAGCAAATGAAAAATATAAAGCATACACAACACACAAGTGTTATATATATATATAAAAAAGTAGCTCTAATGAGATGGAGCATCCTCTTCTATCCTAGTTTCCTTGGTATTTTCCTCCACTGTCAGATTTTTCAATGCTTTCAATACCTGTTCAGTCTTGAAATCCATATAGGATTTCAATTCCTTAGAATTTTGATCTAATGTAGCACTTCAATTCTTTAGAGTTGTGATCCATATATTCTTTTAAATTTTTCATCTCCTTTTCTTGTTTAAGAAAGCCTTCATACATGTAATCAAAGTTTAGTAATTTTTTTTCCTAAGTTTTCAATAGTGCCTTCATCATCTTCATCATGCGATGGTGGTTGAGAAGATGATGTCATCTGTCTTGTAGAAAATGTGTCTTTAAAGCTCTTGAACCATATTACTAAATGTAATTGCAGTAGATGTTAAATGTGTTCTCTTATAGCTACTTAGATCTACTTGAAAGGCTTCAAACAACACTATTAGATTCACTTTATAGAAGAACTTTATTTTTACTCTTCTTATATAGTGCAAAAAAACAACTCAATTTACATTCAATCCTTCTATAATGCAATAGATAGCCTTAAGTGTGTTTTCATTCAATTCATCATTATGTTTTCTTTGGAACACATTTGTTGACAAAATGTAAGCGATAATTCTAACTTCTTTGTTTAGGTTTGTCATTCTGTAAGTCTTTCTTGGTCATTTTACTATATTACTAACAATGTCATTCATGTCCTCATTGTTGAAGGAATGATGATACGTAGGTAATGTAACATCAATTCCTCATTGAACAGTCCAAGTTGAGTCTTTAAAATATTTTGTATAATAACAAAATGAGAACCATTAATGTAATTATCATTGCCCTCATCAATATCACCTATATTTGCATAAAACTGAAGCAAACTTTGTACTTCAAACATGTTTTGAATATGTTTCATTTTAGAAAAGTTTACACTCTTATCATATTGAATTTCTTTGCTATAATATTTCCCATGATAAGCTTCTTTTGCTATAAAATTTCTAAACATTTTTGTGGGAAATGCACTCCCACTTGATTCACCTATGAGGATCTGTTCTTCCTCTCTTGATGTGCGGATTTGGGTTTCTTTTTCCTTTCTCTTAAGAACGCATAGTATCTTCTTAGGCATTTTCCAAAAAAATTTTCAATAATGCACATACGTCTTCAAATTCGAACTAAAATCCATTGAAATCATTTGAAAACAACTTGAAATCACTGATTCTTTTAATGAAACACAGATCTGAACTTTTTCGATGCAAATCATACGTTTCTTCCAGAAAAAAATTGAATCTTGGTAGCCCGATTTCGAAAATGTTGAAAAATGATGTTAAAAGTTGAAAATCTACTTAAAAATGGGATGATAGGTTAGAATCTTATCCTAATGATCTGTTTTCTTCAAAAATGACGCCTTGTGAACAACCTTCGGCGCCCTGTGATCTACAGACCTTCACACCCCAGGTGGTTTTGCGTCTAAAGGCTGTTCATAAGTTACCGTTTTTGAGGAAAATAGATCATTAGGGTAAGATTCAAACCTATCATCTCTTTTTTAGGTAGATTTTCGACCCTTAACATCATATTTTTTGACATTTTCGAAATAGGGTTGCCAAGATTAGATTTTTGCTAGAAGAAACATGTGATTTACATCAAACAAGCTCAGATCTGTGTGTTTCTTTGAAAGAATCGGTGATTTCGAGCTGTTTTCAGACAATTTTAGTAGATTTCAATTCAAATTTGAAGACGTGTGCACTATTGAAATATTTTTTTTTTGAAAAAATGCTTAAGAAGATGCTACGTGTTTTTAAGGGAAAGAAGAAGGAAACCTAATCCCACACGTCAAGAGGGGAAGAACAGATCCCCATAGGTGAATTAAGTGGGAGTCAATTTTCCATAAGAATGTTTAGAAATCCTATGACAAAAGAAACTTATTATGAGAAATATTATGACAAAGAAATTCTATATGGTAGAAGTGTAAACTTTTCTAGAATGGAAGGTATTCAAAACATGTTTGAAGTACAAGGTTTGCTTCAATTTTTACAACCTCTATGCATTGATTTATGTCCTGAAGTGATTACTTTGTTTTATGCCAATATGAGTGATATTGATGAGGACCATGACAGTTACATCAATGACTCATTTTATTATTACATAAAATATTTTGAAGACTCTACTTGGATTTTTCAATGATGGAATTGTTATTGCATTGCCTACATATCATTATTCTTTTAACAATGAGGACATAAATGATGTTGTTAGTGATACAGTAAAAGGGTCAAGAAAGACTAACAGAATGACAAACCTAAACAAAGAAGTTAGAATTATCGCTCACATCTTGTCAATAAATGTATTCCAAAGAAAGAGACACAATGATGAATTGAATAAAAACACACTCAATGCCATCTATTGCATTAAGGAAGGATTGAATGTAAATTGGGTTGCTGCTTTTTTGCACTGTATAGGAAGAGTAAAAATAAAGCTCTTCTATGAAGTGAATTTAATAGTGTTGTTTGAAGTTCTTCAAGTAGATCTAAGTAACTTTAAAAGGATACACTTAATATCCACTATTATTACATTCAGTAACATGTTTAAGAGTTCTAGAGATACCTCTTCTACAAGTCAGGTGACATCATTTTCTCAACTATCATTATATAATGAAGATGATGAAGACATAGTTGAAAGTATAAGAAGAGATATGACTAAACTTAGTGATTACATGTATGAAAGCTTTTTCAAACAATAAGAGGAGATGAAAAATTTAAGAGAATACATGGATCATAACTCTAGAGAAATGAAGTGTTACATAGATCAGAACTCTCGGGAATTGAAATTTTATATGGATTTCAAGACTAAATAGATACTAGTAGCATTCAAGAATCCAATAGTTGAAGACGACATACAAGAAACAAGGATGAAGGAGGATACTCCATCTCGTTTGAGCCACTTGTTATTTCTTATATAACACTTGTGTGTTGTGTATACTTTATATATTTTTTTGCTTAAATGTATGTTTGAACTATTATGATATGAATTGAATTGCATGGTTGAATATATGCTTGAATGAAGATCTTCATGTATGGATGTCTTTATGTGTTAAACTTTATGTTTTTAAATTCTATGAACTTAATTCAAATACATCACACTCAATATGTTTCAAGTATTTTCTTTAGACAACAAAAGTACTTTATGTAGGAAGAGCTTTTGTTTAGGCAGAGCTTTATTTTCTATGTGGTTTTATTATTTTCTTATATTGTGTCAAACAGGGGAAGCAAAGTGTAATCCATCATTTTTCATGAATGTCAAAAAAGAGGAGAAAATTGTATGTATGTTTGTTGTAATAGGTGCATATACTTGTATTAGGTGCTTAAGTTTTTCTTTAAATTTAATGTATGATTTTGACATCATCAGAAAATAGAGATTGTTGATAACTTACCCTTTATAGGTTTTGATAATGTCAAATAATTTGACATGAAGTAAATGAATGTATGAAGAAATTAAGTCAAAGATGCAAAGTCATAAAGTTATAAAGAAGGAATGAAAAAATAGTATGAAGGTAGAAAGCTAAAGAATTTTTAAGAATTAAAGATGAAAGTGATGAAACTAATGAAGATAAGCCATGTGCACATATATTTATTTAAAAAGGTTAGACATTAGTATAAATCATTCATTTAGATCTGAAGTCTACATCGATTAAAACCTTCATAGATCAAAAACGTTATAATGAATTTTCACATTCGTTATAACGATTTACTATTCATATGACAGGTCATATGACTCAAACTTCCTAGAAAATTGGTATAACGTTTTGTAAAAAATGTTATAATGATTTTGAATAATAATTTCGTTAGAAGAAATCCTGTAAATTAAGACATTTAGGAAAATTATTATAACAATTTTACAAAATCATTATAATAAATTTTGAATTCAAAATGACACTTACGCAAGTTTTTAAAAAATATTTACATAGAGAAATAATTCAGGAAAATCTGAAATTTTGAATATTTAAGAAAAATCGGTATAACGATTTCACAAAAACGTTATAACAATTTTTGAATTAGTCATTACTTAGGAAAGTTTTTGAAATATTTAGTTGTTTAAGATTAGATTTTAGATTATTTGAAATCCATGATTTAACATATAGGAAAATCGTTATAACGATTTGAAAAATGTTATAACGAATTTTATTTCAGCAGACCGATTCAGTACAATGATCCATTTAAAATATAGAGTAAGTTATAAATACGTTATAACGATTTTTCAAATTGTTATAACGATTTTGGACTGACCGTTAGCTTAAATTTGCATTTATAAATAAGAGATCATTTCATTATTTCAGACAATCCTTCATACACGAATTTTTACTCTCCTTCTCATGACTTTGGTGTTCACATCTTGAACACAATTCGAAGGATTTTCGTGCTTTAGAAGGAGATTTTGAAGGCACAAAAGCTTAAAACTTAAATTCTTTGCTCCTTAGAGGTGAACTTGTTTAGATTGCTTTGTAAGAGATTGGTTTTCGTTGGTTTTTGTTAGTTTGACATGTGTTCAATTAAAAACACACGTGGGTATTCCTTTTAGAGTGGTGAGTTGAAGAATTTGACTTTTAACTATTGTTGGTTGGAGAGTTCTTTTGGTTCTGGGTTGGTTGGAAGGTGCAACTACAAACTTTTGTTGTAGTTAGTTAGGTGTGTGACTATAAACATTCGATTTGTAAATGTTTAGTAGTGATTAGATTAGGTTCAAGTTTCATAAGCTTGAGAGCGGACGTAGCTAGTTGGTGAACAACTTTAAAAAATCTGTGCTTTATTTCTGCTACATATTACTTTGAAATTCGTAGTTAGTTTTGACATGAGTTATTTAGTTTTGTTTCCACATCGTTTTGATTATTTGCACATTATTTGTTTTGTATCTCGTGTGAAATTTGTATAAGAGTTGACGATTTTTAAGAAACCACTATTTACCCCCTTTTAGTAATTGTGATTAATCCTAACATATCTTACTTCAATTGCATGCTCTTCACTTATTAGTGCCTACTATTGCCACATATCACCCTCTGATAGCACGTCACTACCTACCACCCATGGGGCTATGAATACACTATGACTTCACTATTATACGTACACGATCCAAACCATCTCTAATCATTGCACTCTGATTGCCCAAATACACTTAGTTGGGCAGCCTGCCCTGAGTGATCCTTATATGCCTTTTTAGGCTGCAGTGGACCACCTGGTCCAAACATGATCCAATCTATTTGAGCTAGGCTTGAGCCAACCTACACATGTATGAGGAGGAAGGCCAACATGTGACCCAAAAATTTCTCTATTTCATTGGAATCAATTTAGGGCTTTGAATTGAGGCACCATCAAAGTATGCCTTACCTGAGTTTGATGAGAGTAGTTGCATTGGAGAAGGCTTAGGAAGATGAGTAGGTTCAAGGGAGCAAGAAAGGATGAGGGAAGTGGGGTGTAGGGGGTTGCTTAGATGATAGATGATGGGTGGTGAGCGTGGGGGCATGGGTGGGCATTTTTTCCCCTCTTTTTTAAAGAAAAAGAAGAGGGAAGTTGGTGAAGGGTAAACTGAGAAGTTCAGCCAAACATGTAAAAGTGTTAGCTTCTTAAATGTTCTTGATTTAAATTCATAGCTGAGGATACCGAAGTGATCCACTTTCAAGTTTAGCGTAACAAAGTGAGAAAAATTTAAAGTTTAGGATACTATCAAGGAATTTACTCTTTTATCTAAAACAGTACCAATTCAATTGTTTACAAATTACAAGATAAGGGATGTCGTGTAAAATGCTGATGCTACAGTACATGCTAATACTTTTCTTTTGACCCTATTAGGAACCAACTAGTGGATATCCTTGAAAGTTTGAAAGAAAAGCCAGATGTGGGGACATTATTGTTGGTAAGTTTTGTTACCTTTTCTATTATTTTGTGAACCAGAATGTAAGGTTTGGATGATTTAATGAGTTCCAATATCAAACCATAAGTCAACTAAAATATGTTATTTATAACTGAAAAATGATACTGTAGTTGATATTTCCATAGTCATATATCTGATTTATCTCTAGTTTTCCTTCATAATCTATGGCTTTTCATTTCTTATACTGGTTACATATGTATACACGATCCAGGCATTACAGAGGACAATTGAGTTTGAGGAAGAATTGGCTGAGAAGTTCAGTGGGGGAGCAGCTGGTTCACAACGTCAAGATGGTGGGAATGATGCAGAAGAAAATAGAGAGGGCATGAGCCAAATTGTATCAGATATTCGGAAGAAATATGAAAAGAAGCTTGCTGTTCATCGTGACGGTGGGAGTGAATCTGTACGAACTGTGTTATCCATTTAGTTCTGGTGTCATTTGTCAAACTTATTTCTGATCCTGATCGACACTATAAATGTAGGAGAGAGATGGTAACAAAGATCTTTCGGTGCCAGGAGCTGGGGTGAGTGCATATGTACACAAGTAGTTTTCTTGATTTCACTTTCATTTACTTGGTCTCATCCTTTGATAAAATGCATTATCTAAGAATTATATCCATCTATTTTGGCAGTTCAATTTCCGTGGTATTATATCATCTTGCTTTGAATCCCATTTAATAGTTTATGTAGAACTGGAGGAGAAAACCTTAATGGAGCAGTTGGAGAAACTTATTCAGGTACCATCATTTTGTTGTTGAGAAAGCAAATAATTCTCTAAAAGGAGCAGTTCCAATATTGAGGAACATTTGCATTAAGCATACAAATGATCATTGGCTAACTGTTTGAATAACAGAATCTAATATTGGTCTCATATTGGTTTTTTCTTGGAATGAAAATCATGTTGAGTATTGTTGGAAGCTTGTAAATAAATCCATGGAAATGGTCAAAAAGTAGTAATTTTTGACTTGAAACTTTAGGATAAGATAAAATCATTTGGATTTAATTTCTAAACATTTTCTTTATTAAAATTCTATATATGTCATATTATATTTAATGGCCAATGTTTCACATGCATGAAAAACTTAAAAATGATGAATATGTGTAAAAGGAATTCCCATAACACTAATCTTACACATGCTCCACATCATCTTTGGTTCTTTGGTTGCTCAAAATCATCTCCTTTTTGGATGATGCATTGTCAAAAGATTTTCACTCATTTGTTGTTCTTTCACAACATATGTCCATGGTATATTTTGTATTATGTGTAATCAAGTCATTGTGTTTTTGTCTTCCATCACTGTCAGAAAAATTTGAATTATACAAATTTAGCTAGAAATCATTGAAGTTGCTAAAATTAATTTGGTAACAGGAAAAATACGAAAAAATTATATATTAAATATATATTTGTAGATTTACATATAAACTTATATGTGCATGTATATATATACTTTTTTATAATATCTACAACTAAATTTAGGAAATGATTTTATCCTAAATAAGAGTTACACCTATTAAGGATAAGTTAAGAGATTGTTTGGTTTTGTCTATAAAAGGCCTAGTGATGCACTTACACGGAATGTGGAAATAAAGAAAAAGATCTAAAATTACATTGTTAGAGTGGTAGGACTAATTTAAGTGATTAAAAGAAGTAGAGAAGGCCAAAAATTTCTTGGGAATTAAGACATTGATTGTTGCTTATTTATAATGTTGGATAGTGTGATAAGAGTTGGGTTAAGATCCGTTTACCTGTTAAGCTTTTATATATATTTTGTACACATTGTCATTAGTAATACACACTCATTATTTTCAACTTATAAGTTAATATAGATTCTATAAATACAGTATAAAAGAATAATTTTGAAATATGAAACTTACAAGAAAATTTAAAAATACTTAGAAATATGAACATATTTGAAAAAGAGAAATATTCATGAAAAACTTAGACCTAACCTAAGAAAACAAAATATTTGTGAAAGAACATCAAAAAGAAGATGAAGCTATTTGAAGAACAAGCCACTGGAGTGAAGATCCATCCATCCCTATCAACATATAGGGATGCATAGATACTCAGGCTTGTTTGCAGGTTGTAGGAGTAGAGACTTGGATGCTCTCCTACAAGGAAGAGGAGTCAGCCTACAACTTGCAGGGTGAGGTGACCAAAGAACCTCCAATTTGTTTGAGAACTTAGGATCTGCCAATTTTTTTGGGTGCTCCACTTGATTTTTGTTGAGAACTGCCAATTGTAAACTACCACTTAAACATGTGTCCATGCTGTTATATAGTCGTGGTTTATAAATTTTTATCTTCAGGATGAAACATGGGAGCCAGAGGATGGAAGTCAGAATATTTTGTCAAGTAGCATGCATGTAAGAAATTCCTTTTTTCAATGAACAACGATCCTGATGTGTTGTTACATTACATAATCCTTTTCATATTTTCAGTTCATCTGATCTACTTTATGCATGTGCAGGTATTTTTGATGATTAGAAAAAGCTTAAAGAGATGTAGTGCTTTGACAAAGAACCAGACATTGCTTAATTTGTTCAAGGTAGTATTGAAAGATATAATTTGTGGTCTGTAAGTCTGTGTGCCTTGTAGACCAAAGAGGTTATGATTGATTTCAATGAGTTTTTGCATTTTCTTTGAACTTGAGTCAGATAGAAAATTCATGCATAGCCTATTATACCTGCAATTTCGTGTTCATCTTGTAAGGACTAAGAATTGATCAAGAGTATGGAATGGAATGTTATTCTCTGTGTCTTGAGGAGCAATGGTGTGCTTGGACCTTGGATCAAGAACATCTTGACTTCATCTAAAGGGGCTGTGCTGGTTAATGGGTGGGCTAGACTTTTCTTCCATTATAGGAGAGGTTTGTCAAGGGGAATCTTTATTCCTTCTCTTATCAAATTTCTGGCTAATGTTTTGGACTTATATCTGTCCTCAAGCTTTATTGGAATGATTGGCTGCAAGGGTGAACTGTTGGGAGTGAGGGTTCAAGTTATGGTTTTGCAATACATGGAGGACATGCTTTTCTTCTCCAAGGCCTTGATGGACCAAGTAAATATCTTGGATTTCATCCTGCCATTTGGAGCTGCAAGTGAACTTTAGTAAGTGCTCGTTGATGGGAATTAACTTAGATTATCGAGAGTTTTATACACTTTTATCTTGTTCTCATACTAACAATTAGTTTTAAAATGAACTTTAACATGGTATTAAAGCTAAAGGTCGCAAATTTGAGTCCTAGTAAGTGTGTTAAGGGAGAGATTGCTGGGTGACTACGACGAGGGACTGATTACGTAGGCTAATAAGTGTCTAAGTCATAGTTTCAGCAATTGCTTGCTCATAGTGAAGGGTTGGTTATGTTGGAGGTTAGAATGGGTTAAGTCACACTCAAATGATTTTGTGGTGATGTTGATCAAGGTGGTGTTTCATCCTTATTATCAGTTTGAACTTTTAGTGTAGTGTTAATATTTGGTTCTAAAAATCAATATTAGAGTTTCCCCTGGAGGCTTGGTTTATGAAGGAAATCCAAATCTTTCACGTCATTTTCTTATTCTTAAGATGGTATCAGAGCTTGGTACACACACGACTCCTATAAAATGCTTGCAGGCTAAGAGTTGGGATCACAAGTACATAGGAGTATTGGATGTAGTGGTTCTACATCAGTCATGATGTGGTTGTACTTGGGTTTTATATATTTGTATTCCATTGTCTCCCTACAAATTGATTTTAAGATAAATTTTAACACTTTTCAAAAGTGTGATCAATACCATTCTAGTTTTTATGTCAGTCTTTTCTCTTCCAAAAGGAGTGATATTGTGTGCTTAAGAGAGGATTTTCAGGAGATAGTTGTGGCAGGGAGGCAATAGGAGGAAGTTCCTTCTTATGAATTAGCTTAAAATCTGTCAGCCATTGTAGTCTAAAAGCTTATGATAAAGTTCCTAAAACGTATTGTGGGGAGTTTTAGAAAAAAAAGAATACCCATAAGGTATATTGAGTTTATAAAAGGCATGTATAAAAGAAAAATTACCTGAATATATGGAATTTAAGTTCAATAAAAATAGGAATAATAATGAATATGTATAATTAGATGGTTAAAGGTAAGACTTTTAAATACTTAGCATATATAGTAAGTAGTAATGTTGAAATGATAAAGGATGTTATTCATAGGAATAAAATATGATGGATGAACTGGAAATGCTTTGGAATGTTATGTAATAAGAAGATACTCTTAAATTAAAAGGAACATTCTATGTGGGGGGCGATACTCTACATTTCTGGAAACCTTGTACTGTCTTCAAGGACTTCATTAATCTGCATTCTTCTCAAGAAATTGGGAGGGGAGACAAGATACGATTTTGGCTTGATAGATGGCTGCAAGGTAAAATATGGGTCAGGACTTCAATGTCTGCTTCCTGTTTTTAAGGATCCCTGGTGCAAGGTGGCAGACAACGTTACACATCGGTTCCGTAAGTGGATGTAATGTTCACTATGGGGAGGAGGTTAATGTAGTTGTGCAGCTGCTGGATATTCTTCCTGTGTGGTGCTCAGATGGCAGTAAAGATGATTAGTATCTTTGTTCAGGGGAGAAATCAGGTCGTTTTTCAGTCAGGAGCTGCCATTCCTCATGGTGCAGTATACGGGTGGGCAGGTGGATTGCTGGATTTACTCAAAATTGGCGTGGAAAGCAAAATCTCCTTACAGGGTCTGATGCTTTATGTTGCTTCTGTTACAGGACAGGTTAGTTATTAAATTGTATAGTATATTCACTGAAGTTGGAAATTTCCATGAGATATATTTCCTCATGGTGCAGTATACGGGTGGACAGGTTAATTATCTATTGTGGGATGTTGTTTGTGGTTGATGCCTCTGGTATCATTGTCATTACCTAATGTTGAAGCGTTAGAAGAGAGCATTTTGCTTAATTTGGATTGAAAGAACAAAATGAGGTCAAATGAAACTAAAGCAAAAAATGAGAACATAAGTATGATATATCTGGTTACTTTTTCTGTAGCCTAAAAATGGACCTTGGGACGAGATCATGAGAAGGCGGCCTCTTTGACAGTATTGAAAAGGTTAAATTGTATAGTATATTCACTGAAGTTGGAAATTTCCATGAGATATATTTCTTTTAGTTGAGCATATTCTCTATTGTTTGCAGGTAAGAATATTTCATGATTAATAATGTAGATTGTTAATATGCCTTTTATTTTCAGGTGTTTCAAAGAATTCTTAAAGCATATGCTACAAAGCTGCTTGCTAAGCTACCCAAAGGTGGAACTGGTATTGTTGCAGCTGCCACTGGAACAGATGGACAAATTAAGGTTTCTGATAAGTTTATTATTATATTATAGGCATCTTTCAGTGAGATTATTTATTTATTTATGTTCATTCAAGGTTCTTATTTGTTCTCCATACTTTCCAGACATCTGACAGAGATGAAAAGATAATTTGTTACATTGTAAATACTGCAGAATATTGTCATAAAACGGTCAGTTCCACCTCCAGTCATTTAGCATGACTTTCGCAAGTATAAGATATGCCTTTTTTTTTGAATTGTGACTAACATCCACAACTGCTATATTACAACGTACATCAATGTATAATTAGCAGTAACGGATCCACTCTTGCAGTCTTGCTAGGTGATATGAGATTTATTTTTTGTTTGTTTCTGTTCACAGTCTGGTGAGCTAGCTGAAAACGTTTCAAAGATGATTGATCCACATTTTGTGGACAAGGTGGACATTTCTGAAGTGCAGGTATCTTGTTCTTGATAATTTCATTATTTTCCCTTCTTTCACGTTACATCCAAGTAATGCAGCACTTTTTCAGGATGACTTCTCTGCATTAATTACAAAAGCATTGATGACTTTGGTGCATGGTTTAGAGACGAAATTTGATGCTGAAATGGTTGCTATGACACGTGTTCCTTGGGGAACCCTTGAAAACGTTGGAGATCAGTCAGAGTAAGTAATGTCCCATAGGACTTGTGGCCCTTTATCTTAATAATTTATACATCATAGTGTCTAAAGTTATGTAAGAAGTGAATGGTACATAATGCTATCTTGAACTTTGTTTCCTGTCCCAGGTATGTAAATGGTATAAATTCTATACTTTCTGGTAGCATTCCTGTTTTTGGGAGCCTTCTATCTTCCATCTACTTCCAATTTTTCTTGGACAAGGTATTCCAGATTCTCAAACATCAACAATCATTGATCTCACTATCCCGGATGCACATAAGTTGTTTCTATTGAGATTTTCAGTGTGATTAATATCCTTTTCTCATATAAAAATATTGAGCTTAGGATTAACAATATTTTATTGTATAAAATTATTGAGCCTATCCTGTGTTCCACATAATATAGTTTTATCATCAATGTAAACTACAACCCTGTGAAGAAATGTTTTGTATGAATTATGAGATACGAAACTCCATAATCCATGGAACTATCTTTCATTGTTTTAAAGATTAAAACATATATCCATGCCCTTCAAAAAAAATCCACATGCACCAACCTTTTTTTTTCTCACAGTTCACTCAATTGTTTCACATGTAGTACTGATTCTAAAAGTTTGATCTATTTGTTTGGATGGACCCCATTCATGCTTCTGCTTCAAATTACCATGCTGAGCCATTTTTTCATTGCTTAGAAATGTCTCTCTTACCATTTCCGTGGTATTATTGATTGAACTTGTTTCCCAAATAATGGTTTATGCAGTTGGCTGCTTCACTTGGTCCTCGTTTCTATCTCAACATATACAAGTGTAGGCAGATATCGGAAACTGGAGCTCAGCAGGTATCTACTACTTGTATTACATTAAAGAAAAAATGTTAGCAAGGGGTTTTCATGTATGCTTGGGACTTAAGAGCCTTGCTGTTCATGGCTTCAGATGCTACTTGATACCCAAGCTGTAAAAACAATTCTTTTGGACATTCCTGCACTAGGAAGACAGGTACATTAACATTACTTATGCACTTCATGCAACCTGTTTGATTTTGCTTCCTGTAATCCACTTTGACTTGGATCTGAGCTTCCTCCTTTTATCTTTAAATTAATTATGCTGTTATTGTAAATGTACTTGTGCTCACTACAGACTACAAGTGCCGCTAGTTATTCAAAATTTGTGAGCCGGGAAATGAGTAAAGCTGAAGCACTTCTAAAGGTCAGAGTCCTTGGTTTTGTGTGGGGTTGATATTCCGATTCTGGTACCAGCCCTCCGTGATAATTTTTCTTTTAACTTACAGGTTATCCTCTCTCCAATTGATTCTGTTGGGAGCACATACCGAGCGCTCCTGCCAGAGGGGACACCTGTAGAATTCCAGAGGATACTTGATCTAAAGGTTTTGTGTCTGAATTTTAATTTCTCTTGTATTTCTCTGAATTGTTTCTTGGATTCTTGTTTTGTGTGCATTTGTGTGTTGTTGGGGAAGAGGGGTTTAATTGGTATATTTTCACTGGGTGATAGTAAATTTATGATTTGTGCCAAGTCTCCCCATGATATCATAGGATCTAAGCTTCATATTTTGGATATTACAATAGTGAGCGCTTGCAAACTCCTGTGACGGTTGCCCATGATGTCTGTTTAACTTGAACCCTCTCTGCATTCTTAAGGGCCTCAAAAAAGCAGACCAGCAAGCAATACTAGATGATTTTAGCAAGCATACACCCGGAATTTCACATCCCTCTGTAACTCCAACAGTGATGGTTCAATCTGCACCCACTCCACCAGCTGTGGCAATCAGCCCAAGCGTCACCTCCTCCCTGGTTACACATGGAGCCATGGGATCTCGGGAGGATGTTTTAACCCGTGCGGCTGCTCTCGGCAGGGGTGCTGCCACAACCGGCTTCAAAAGGTTCCTTGCATTGACAGAGGCTGCCAAGGACCGGAAAGACGGACCATTCAGAAAGCTCTTCAATCCTTGAAAGATGAATGGGAACCACACCTCTCCATGCAACTCATTTGATTTTTGGTTTTAAATGAATGGGAGGGGGAACATGTTCTCAATACAAGTAGATTTCTAGAGAGCAATGGTCAAAACTAAGGATGGTTGCAGGCGAGAGGATTGTGAGGATCACAATGGAGAGAAAGAACAAGAAGATAGATCCGAATGGATTTGCGAAAACTGAGTCCCCTTTCAATTGAGAATGCAATTTAAATGGTTGTACACATATATTACAACAACATTCCAGAAACTAATCTCACAATAACTGAGGGCTTCTACTCCGCATGTCAATTTTTCATATGGGTTGTTACTACAGACGAACCCATATAACATCACTAGCAAAAGTGAACTTCAGAGAGATGGTTTCTTGCCTTCCATTCTTAAGCTTAAACACATTACTATCTTCCTTTGTAAAGCTTATGATTTTTGTCAATTCTAGGTTATTTATTACAAACGTTGTCATTTATTACAAATATGGTGTAAATATTTCAAACTTTTTTTTCTTCCATGTAAGCTTTTATGCAAGTCTCATGGTATATTTTTAAATTAAAAGTTCAACACTTGCAACATTCTAATTTTTCCACTTTAAACTTACGATCTTCCGTTGCAGACAGACACCGACAATTACCTTTAGTTTTGCTTTTTCTTCTTTTAAGGTAATCAGGATCGTCGGTCCGAGTAAGCAAAATAAGCTGCTTTCAGCTTGTACTCGAGCTTGCTTGTGCATGGTTATCCGCGCAGTTATTGATTTTTGGGTGCCATCTTCAGAGTTTGCAAGAACAGAAAAAAAGGAAATTTGAAATTTGAAATTTGAAGTTTGTTGAGATCATTAAAAAAGTGGTAGTATAAGAATTTTTTTAAATCTTAAAACCCTGAGTTTAAACTTTTACTTAAATATAAAGTTTTTATAAGCTCACAATTATACTTTTCAACTTTAACACTGGTAAAAAAAATTGAACTTTATAAAGTCCTAAAGCAGCATCAGTTTCTAGCCTGAAATGTTTTGGACTTGTGCTGTTTTTGCAGGCAAACATAAATATTCTGAGCTCTGAAAAGGTGATCCCAATCACATGCCTATCAGTGGAAATTAAATGGATCGATTTATACTTGGATGGTTTTGTCAGCAACATGTTCCGTCTTGTTCTGACGAAATTTACTCTCTCTCTCTCTCTGCACAGTATTGACCAGGTGGAACAGCGCAAAGGAATATTTTGCTTTCCCCCTCCCTGCGCCATCTGTTGCCATTCATCTCTCTCTCTCTCTCTCGTTGCTTGTTGGCTTTCCAATGGAGAAGAAGATTGTGTGCAGAACAGTAGTAAAGGAATCTTTCACTTAAAAATCAGATTCGATATATGACATATAGAAAGTGATATACCAGTAGTTAAAACATCTTATATTAAATAATTTTAACATTTTATATTAAAAATAATATATTAAAAATTTATATTATAAATTATATAATTTTAAAAAAAACATGAATTCAACTTCACTTCACTTCACATCTTAAACGAACACACCCTATATCTCGGTAAACTACAAAAAAGTCATCAATTACAATTTTGCTGATGGCTAGTGCCCTCCCCTATTTGTTTGTTTTTATTTCATTTATCGTGAGTCAATTTTGAAAATTGTCAAGAATTGAAGTTGAAGGTAATGAAAAAAATAATGTTAAGCTCTATAGTAAATTATGTAGTGTAAGTTTGTATATAAGGATTTATATAGTGATAATGATGTATGAAAATTTACACAAAGTTAGGGTACTTTCTCTCAAAGTTGAAACAAATAAATCCATTGTTGGTATTGGGTTTCTGATTAATCTTTGCGTGGAATAAATCAATCCAATTCTATTTGTTTAATTATTAAGAATAATAACATTCCTAATTATTGTTAAAATTTGAATTTGAAAATAATTTTATTATTGACACTATTTGTTGGTTAAAAATTCTTATGAAGGAGTGAATTTTCAATTAATTTTAATGAATTTACAATATATATCTACGCATTCATTGAGTGTTATGTGAATAAAAGAAATAAAAGTACAAACCACACGAACACATAAGATTTACAGTGTTCTACTCTAAATTTGAGGTTGCATTTATTTACACGTAACTATGGATAATCTGCTAATCAAACAATTACTCTTGATCACAAAACAATAAATCCTTTTCACAACTCAAGGGGTACTTATCACATGTTGATAAAAATAGTCTTATATCGAAAATAATAAGTGAAATTGAAATTTTTATATCACTTGTAAGTTATTTTTTACCAATTAATTAGTTTTAATAAGATAAAATTCACGTAGTATTAAAATCAATTCACACACACTACATGTAAAATATCAATTTAAAATTTATCAATAGTGAAGACGTACTATGTCAAAATAAATGTTAACAAGGAAGAGATATCTATTCATTTCAAATATAATATTCATTGACCATATATGTTAAGGAAGAATCACCTAACTTTAATTTCAACTTCATATAAATTCCTATATATTATTTTCACCATATAAATTTTAACATATAAACTTTTATTACATTAATTATATACACGTAGTTAAACTTTATTTTACTACTGGTAACTTCAACTTCAACAGTTATATTGAGTTAGATTTGAGCTTTTCCCAAACGTACACATCGTTGACTAAATTTTAAGTGAATATATCTAAATCAAAGACAAATACACAGTGTTTTTAACCGTGAATAACTATATATGTACAGTTCCATTTGTTTCTTTTCAACAAGAATTCGATGTAGTTGTGTATACTCAGCTACAAATGCTATAAATACTTATCTTTTTAATTTAGATATATTAATTTAAAATTTATCGATAATCAATATTATGTCTCTGATAAAAAAATCTTAGAACTTCATTGTGCACGGTGTAAATTCAAAAATAAAAAGAAAAGATCTAAATGAAATGGAAAGACAAAAATATATAGAAACAAAAAGTCTAAATGGAAATTAAAATACAGAATACATTTACGTCTGATGAAAAATTCAAATAAAAATTTGATAATATTTGCGAAACATTAATTTGTAAGATAAATTTCCATAAGGTGCAATAAATATAACAATTTATTTTAACCTTTTATACAAAATAAAAAATCTTCTAATTATTAAAATAATATTTTAATAATCTTTAAAAAGTTTTCAAACTTGTCAGAGAAACTTTTCTTTTCGGAAAGAAAAAATTGTCAGGTGAAAACGCCGCCTGAGTACCGAGTCAAAATTATTATTATTATTATTTGTTTTCAAACACGATAATTGATCTCTGTACCGCGTCCTACGAACCATGTTTTGTCGTGACGCTGTAATGACCGCCATCCAACCCACCTGTCGCGATCGATTCCGTAATAATTGTGATTATTGGTTCTTATCATAATTTAAACTTTTAATAAATTTAGAACTGAATTTTACGTTTAAAATAATAAGATTTACACATTTTATATATATATATATATGTATGTATGTATGCATGTATGTATGTATGTATGTGTAATCATGGTGGTTGTAAGAATTTTCTTAAGATTCTCGTATCTTGAGCTCAAATTTTTACTTAATTGGGGTAATCTGTGTACGTACATCGGAAATTTTAAAAATAAAAAGGAAAAGGAAAAAAATAGGAAATGAATTTTTTTTTAAAACTATTTGTGCATATTGTAGGTATTTTAGAAAATTAATTTAAGAAAATTATAAATATTATATATTTTAATATTTCAAACATAATTTCACATTTTCGTGTTTTATAATATAGTTGAGGAAGGTTGGGCAAAATGCACGAGATCAGGGACTGTGTTGCGATGAAATGACAAAAAAATTGTATACTTGTAGTGATGTAAAAGTTTAAATTTTTCACTTTTTTCAGGATGTACAAACATTGAAAATTTAAATTTTTTTTAAAATTTTCTTTTTCCAAAATTTCTAAAGAACACAAACTCCCATTAAGAAAATATTATTTTAAATTTCTACTTAGTAAAATACTATTAAGCATTTTATAGATTTACAATTCTACGTGGATTTTACCTTGTTAAAATTAATTAACTAATGGGAAAGTACTTATAAGTCATATAAGAGTTTCAGTTTCACTTATTATTTTTAATGTGAAGTTATTTTTCTCAATACACCATTGTATTTATGAATCTTTTATTAGAATATTCTACGTAATGTCTTACGTGTAGCAGATTAATTTTGATATTATGTAAATTTTATCTTATTAAAATTAATTAATTAATAAAAAAATAATAAGAAATGAATTCTACTTATTATATATTACAGACTATTTTTTCTAACAATACCTTCGTAACTCGTATATGTGTGTATATCAGGAAACACCTGCAACCCTAATGTTGTAGGATGGAAACAGATTAAAAGCAGTTTTGGTGGAGGAAAAAAAGCCTGCGAAAGCCCGTGGAATGCTCGATCTGCTTGAAAGTTCTTCGAATGGGTGATGGTCGGACAGACACAGGTCGGCATCGGCGGTGGGCAGTCCTCGGAAAAACGGAAAGGTGCTTTGCCTGAAGGGGCACTTGCTCGTGGTTTTGCTGTTGACGGCCGGCCGGGGGAGAGAAGAAGGCATGGACCACCGCTGAGCCGACCACACTGCAGTTGCAGGAGGATGATAATGATAATTTTGAGTGGTGGTGGCGGCATGCATTGCCCCTCCATGGGGACTGCTGCGCGCCTTCGTCGTCTCACAATTCTTATCCTCGATTTGCTCTTACCCAGAAACCCTAGAGAGAGAGAGAGAGAAGAGTGGGGTGGGAGGGGGGAAAAATAGACCAATACATGAACAGATCGATATTCAAGATTTGAGGATCTTCATGTTAGATCCAGCTTTGTTTCTGCTCTCAATAAATGCTGTACAGTGCACGGCTAACCATTTTTGGACTGAAACAGGAAACTCTGGATAGCTTGTCCCCGAGCTCCATGGACCGAGCTACATGTACAGTTCCGATTACCAGGCCGCGTGCCCACTGGATTCTCTCTTGATCGATTGGAATTGAACATGAACATGAGATTCGAACTAATACAACGGAGGAAGTGGAGTCTTAATCTCTGCTGTACATGTGACAAAGTCATTTGATCGAATGGAGTTTTCTGCCATTTGCAAGCTGTAAGATCGAGTTTTTTTAATTTTCGATCAATCAGTTAAAATTTTATTTGAAAATCAATTAATTATGAATAAAAGAGTTCTTTATATATATTAAATTCAGTTTATTTTTTATATTTATCAATTTAGGATGTATTATCTTAACATGATAGTAGAGTTAGGTTCATACATATTCACTTGGTAAGTATAAAAAAATTAAAAATAAATCACAATTGATCGAATGGAATTTGTGTTTTTAAAAAATACGAGAAATAATTGAAGTTGTTTTTGTTGATATGATTTGTTTTAATCACGTGGATTTTAAATTAAAGTCGATCTATCAATCGAATTAATGTTTAAATTAATTACCAGGTCATGAATGAATACTATATATGATTTTATAATAAGAACTAATGTTAGAATATATTTGTTGTGGTATGTTCAGCTTTTGGCTAGTAAAAAGTTAGATTTTTAATTATTAAGATAAAGTATATATAGTTTTCATTAATTTATTGAATATAATTAATGTCTATATGTAGTCGATTAATGACTTCACAATCATCTAAAGAAAGAACATGTAGATCAGTACTCTCTCTATCTCTCTCTTGTATGTATGTATATATATATATATATATACACCTGATGAATATATATCACATATGCTAAGGTAATTTAAAAATCGATTTAAAAGTTCAAAGCTCTGCAAAAACATAATTCTATATGTTGATTTTCAAGCTGACCACAATCACAAGCTAGATTTTGAGTCATTGTACAACAATCACTAGAAATCTTTCTCAAACTTGTCACAGATTTTGAAAATCAAATTTCATATTAAAACTGCAAGAAAATGTAAAATAATAAAAAATAATAAGTTAAATTCTTTATCATTTGTCGTCATTTTTTATACCTTCCAAAAGCACAAATTTCATAGAAAATCACGAAGAAACACACAAAAATCCAAGTATAGCAAGCAGTGGCCGCCGCTGGCCACCTTCATTAAGTAGTGAAGGTGTGGTGCTAGCCATGGAGTACTCAAGGCTTCTATCTGAGGTTCGATAAGGGTCGACAAGTTCATGATGTCTGCAGCAAGCAATGATCGAAGACCACCGCAACCACATGCATCCTGGAAGGGGGAGTGCAACTCCGGCGAAAGGCCGTGAACAACGACGACGAGCACGGTGGTGGTGTCATTTGCATGCCTCCAACGTCGACGAGCTAGGTTGTGCACGTACTACACTCCAAGGTCATGACCGACCGGCGGACGGACGGACGGACGGACGAGCGGCGATCGACGACGGCATCGCACGTATGCTACGACGACGACGGCCGGGTTGCATGATCCATCAGTATCTGAAAATCAATCAAGGAATTTAATTTAATTTAATTTAATCAATCGTCAAGTGAGTTTAGAACAAGACAATCAAATTAAAGATGTAATTTACATACATTAATTGATGTTAGTTAAGCAAATTAAGCCTGCTAAGATCGAAATCATGTAACCATGAAATCTCCAAGGGGAGAAAAAAAGAAGCAGCTTTTGCAGAAACTGTTGAATGGGTTTCTACGTAACAATGTGAAAAACATATGGAAGTTAAGATGTATCTTTTGGGGTTTGGTACAACAGCTACATCAGGAGGAGCTAGCAGAGAAAAAAAAATATTTAAGGGTTTATTCAAGTTTTGATTAAGAAAAAGAGACATATATTTCTGATGTGATCATATATTGTGAAGGACATGTATATGGTATATATGGTAATCAACCAAGGGGCTAGGCATGTATATATTATATGATCGCTATATATGCACACAACCAACGATCAGACAGTGCAAGTTCACCTTTCACTCAGAAAAAATTGAAAGAAAAAATCAAGTCTTGATGCAAATCTGAAGGGAAAAACAACACTAGCGAGCTACCATGCATCGATCGATCGATCGATCATCAGTGACAAAATCCCAAACGATCGAGTACTTGCGCAGCTAGAAACAAAAAAAAGAGAGGAAAAGAAGTTATATATATATATATATATATATATATACATAGATATATAAAACACTAAAACGAAAGGTGAGGTTTGCAGTGGTGTTGGCATATATATATATGATGTGGATCGATGCTTTGCGGAAGCCCACAGAAAGTGCTGATCGATCATGAGCAAGCTGCAGATAAATAACAAAAGGAAAACACTACCTGAGCTCATGGTTAGATCAGATCCAAGAGATCGAAAGAGGAGCTTCGGCATTGAGGTCAGATTAATACATAAATCTGTGTTTGGGGAAGCAGATCGAAGGTGCAGACTGCGGCATTTGTTGTTGTTGCCTTGCAAGACGTCCCACACCACAAAGGGGGAAATTAACAGATAGCGCTATGATACATGGGCACACAGATGGAACAGATCGAGATGCTGAAGTAGAAGGTGCAACCAAAAATGATACATGTATGGGTGAAATAGCAAGAGAGGAGGATTAATTAATTGATCGATGAGACCAAACAAGCTAAGGTGTATGTGAGTGAGTGAGAAGGTATGCTTGGCTTCTCGCACGCCACCCATATGGAAGCCAATCTAACAAAGCCATGGATTGGTCTATACGTGTGGCATACAGGAAGCCAGGCACAGCCTGTTCCACACAAGAGCGCGCTTAGCTTCCACACGGCCTCTAGGGGTGGAGATCGATGGAAGGAGCCAACCCAATTCACAGGACCGGCCGGCGAGATCGATCGATCGATCGATCTGGGTCGCAGCATGCTCAGATTGGGGGCGGGTGGAGAGAAAGAGGAAAGGGAGGAGGAGGATTTATAGGCGCGCGGCCAAAGGAGGAGGAGGCCAGGGGGTTGTGTTCAAGATCGTAAAACAAATCAAAAGAACATACCCAATAAAATAATGAAAAGCAAGCTCGCACGCACACAATCACACACATCTCTGCAAGCCTGCAACACAGAGGAAAAAGTGAGGTAGAGGGCTACCTCCACCATAGAATGCCTTTGAAGTTTTAACTCACCACCACCTCCACCACCACCACCACCACCACCATTCTCTCTCTGAGCAGAGAGAGGAGTGGGGGTAGGGCTGTAGTGGCCTTGCTACAGTAAAGGAATCATCTCAGAGCTAGCTATATCACATAGGTGGAAGGAAGAGGGAGCCAGGGAGGGGGGTGTGGCCTTCATTTCACCATGGTTCTATCCGAGCTTGCAGGGCCTCGGCTGGAAGATAAAAAGGAAAAGAAAAAGCCCACCAGAGCTTCCTCTCACCACCCATGGAGGTAAACTTGTCGGAGAGCGCTTGGAGTAACCCTGGATTCTTCAAGGAATCAGAGCCACCCACATCTGACATGTACAAATGCATAAACAAAAATCTACTCCTTTCCGATCACTCCTCTCCCCTCATCTGTTTCATCTTTCATTGGGTGATGAAACACTTTGCCCAATTATGCCTGTGCCTTCAAATCTCTCACCACTGCTTGTATATTTTGTTTGAATCTTCTGTACTTCATGTTAATTAATTAACCAACCATGTACATAAATTAATTCCACCCTTGCTCCTTTATTTTTCAATGATATGTATGTCCATCTGTTTTGATTAGTTGATGATATATATCTCATGCTAAAATTTCAATTTCCTACTTTATTTACTCAAACTCGATCCATTCTCCTGAAATCACCACTCCTAAACCTAAGCTTGATTGATCTTGAGAAGGTTAATTAATAATAATAATAATCAAGCTTTTGAATATTTATCGGTTCTTAACTGGTTGATCGGTGCATATATATATATGTGTCTCAAATACCTCAAACATGATCTGACTTTTAATGGGACTCATTTAATGGGATTTTTATTCTGTTAAAGAGTTATAATTGATTTTCTCTTGAAAGATGATTTAATTAATTAAGATTTGACTTCACAATCATAACTGAAAAGCTATGGTTCCCCATGAAGCTAAATTAGCTTCGTTTGAAAACTGTTTTTCAAACTCTAATTCTAACTTTGAATAAATATGTATGTTTTATTATCATCGTATAAACTTCAACAAATAAACTTTTGATCACTACACCAATTACCATGTAACTCTAATTCTATTTATTTTATAACTCTCAACTCTAGCTCCATCTAACTTTTAGAGCTGATTGGAGCTCTTCCCAATTATCATAATCTTAGCTTGATTCATTATTCATGATAACATGTTAAGGTAAATTTAAATTAAAAGGGGTTGACCTTTATGTTAGAAAACTTGTAAATTAATTTGTCCCTTTGTAGAATGTGGTTTTTCTTTTTAGACCTAGAGTTTTCTTTCAAGAGACTCTCATGTCCTTAATTAATTATTTCAAGAGAATTTAATTAATTAATTTCTTCTGCTTCTAATCAATCTCTCTAGCTCCTTTAACCTTACCTAAACTAGTTTGGCACACCTTTATTTTGGCCATTTTAGATTGTTTGGATTTCTAAAAATAATGTCATTATCTGTAATAATTTTGAGAATATCTCCTCGATGTTCTCTAAAATATGGACAATCTTTATTATATTACTTTTTTTTTTTGGTTATAGGGAATCAAACAGTTAGTATCAATTTGCCTATGCAATATATATTTAAGAAATTTAATCATAGTGTTAAAATTTCATCTCAAAATCAATTGACAATAAGTGAAAGAGTTCTTTATATATTAAATTCAATTTATTCCTTACATTTATTAATATGTGAGACTATTTTAACACTCTCCCTCACTTGTAACTTATTTTTTAAATTTTTTTATGTCTACAAGTGTCTACAGGTGGATGTATGCGAACTGACTCTGATACTATGTTAAAATTTTATCTCAAAATCAATTAGTTACGAAAAATCAGATAATTGGTAATTCTATCAATGTTTCTATTTGCATCTCCTGTTTTTGTGGTCTTTGCAATGGCCTTTTGTTGTTTGTTTTGTTTTGTAATTTTCTTATAGACTTTTTCTCCCTATTATCTTTTCATTATTTTATTAAAAAATATTTTCTATTTTTTATAATTTATATCCCAATTTTAGGAATGCAACTCATCTGTTTAATTTAATTATTGGTATCTTACGTAAATCTTATCAATCTTGGAATTAATGAAGGTTTGTTGATGTGGTCATGCCATTTGTTGTCATTTTAGATTATGATTTAGGGCTTCATTTATTAACAATCTTTCGGTTCTAACTTGAACTCTACACAAATTTTCACGCATTATCACCATAGAAACCCTCATATATGTACAAATTTGTATCTCACAATTCACTATAAAGTTTAACTTTATTTAGTAACAAAACTCAACTCCCAACTTTCCATCATGTTAGAAGCTAAAACACTTTATTTCCAAAATTTAGATTTTCTGGATTAATAATTCTAAATTGAGATGTGGCCTTTCTTATTTTCCTTCCTTCTTCTCACATTTTCTTGTGTTTTTTAGATCACATAGAATATAATCATTTGATAATAATGAGATTCACTTCAAGGTTAGTGGAGAAGGGTTTGCTCCATCACAAATATTCTAAAATTCAAATTTACCATATTTCTTTTAATGTGAAACTATATATTCCAACATGCCCTGAGCATGTAAGCCTCTCATGGAGTTATTCAATAAGTTTCTTACGTGTGACATGCATGAATTGACTCTAATATTATAATAAAATTTATCTTACTAAAAGCAATTGACCTTTGAGAAAGGACTTACATCGAGTATTCTAAAGTGTAAGTTCACTGTATTTCTTTTAATGTGAGACTAGATATTCCAATAGATAATTTATTTATATTCTAATCTAATAAACAAGCATATCAGTAATTTTGATTGGGTGGTTTTAAATTTGAATTCAAATCTCAATTAATAACACATATGACCATATGATTAATTAGCTAGGAATAAGCATTTTCAAAAATTCCAATTATTGTTAATTAAGCACTTAATAATTTTTTTAATTGCTAGCTATAGTATAAACGAAATGGTCTGTTGCATGGGAGGGGCTTCGTTGATTATGATTATGATTATTATTAAATTTGTGTAAATATTCAATTTCATTATTTAATTAGCATCACAATTTTTCAATGAATATAATCTTTAATACTATTGTAAATCTACAAATTACTTTTTTCTTTTCCTTCATTATAATATATTTTAAATAATATTTTTGAAAAATACAGAATAATAATCATTGATCATTGAAATTTTTCTAAATTAATCATACAAAGAATAGATAAATAAATTTTAATTAAGAAGTTGAGTTGGTCACAACAATATATATATGGTATCATATTCCATACCACGGTTCAAACTTTAGTGATAACATCCTCTTACCAATCTTTAAAAAAATTGAATATTAAATAAATTAGTAAAAAAGAAACCATTTTTTAAAATGTTAGTATATAATTAATTATAAATACTTTGGTAAATTATGATATGCTATTTTTCAAGAAAACTTCATTAAACCATTATTTTCGCACATTTTCATGTAATTTCTATCTAATTTCATATTATGCACGCTAGTGTGTGTACATGTGCATATGCATATGTTCATGTTTAGGGTTTGGAATTAGGGTTTGAGATTTATAGAAATACTCAAGATATATGGACATTCTCATTTATGGGATCAGTGGATTTGTGCTGTAAATTTTTCTTTTAAGCCAAATGATTTTTTTTATATTACTGGTTTTTTTAAACTTGTTTGAACTTATATTATCAACAAGTAAATATACAAAAATCCTCATTTTATTTAATTAAAATGGTTATAGTGATGGATGACAGAAGTACATAATGATGAATTTATTTGTCATGATATTGTATGTACATTTAGCGATGGATATATGTAGAGTAATATATCAATCACTATGTACTACCTATAGTGATCGATGCATCATATATGTAGTGATAGATAATTATAACATATAGTGACTAATGCATCCTTCATTGTAGGTAATATATAGTGACAATAGTCATTTGTTATCATGGTTGACTTATAATGATAGATGAACTATATATCTTAATATTATCCGTCATTATAGAATATATATATATATATATATATATATAATGACAGATGAATATATTTGTCACAATATCCTATATATATAATGATAGATGAATATATTTGTCACAATATCCTATGGTGACTACTCATGTCATAAACATGTGGCAACCCATGCTACACCTCCCAACTCTTGTTCTAAAGACATAAAGCCTTATGAAACATCCTTATTATTTTCCACCAAACAATTAAAAATTTCTCAATACATATGTTTAAGGAGCTAAACAGCATGGCTTTGGACCATCCCTTGCCTAGCTTGATGAAATAATGTTTTATGCTTAATTGGAAGGGCAAGATGGGGGGAGGGGGATTGCCATAGTGAAAGTGTTAGCTAGGGTTGTCATAAAGACCACAAAATATTTTCTAGATATTTTGGAGGAATTAAATCAATTAAATGTCTTGATTAATTATGGTTACTATATTATAGGAGAGGATTGAGGTAATGCATAGTAAGTAATTAATTACTCTCATTACAAACATGGAAGGACCATTTCTATATATTGAAGAGAAATAGATCGAGGTCCAATTAGAGATGTCAATTGGGCCGTGTCGGGCCAACTCGACACAACCTAGCACGGTTTGACCATGTCAATCAATGACACAACATGAATAACTATTCATGCCGTGGGTTGTGCTTGGGTTGGCCCTTAGCCAATTTGTGCTGGCTCGGCATGACATGAATGTTGGCATGAAATTGGCATGACACGACCTGGCACGCGTGTGCAACTGAGGGGGTGAGGAGGGGGCAAAGCAGTCCATAGAGCTTTGTTGTCATCAACGGTGGTGTAGCCTGGCAAGGGTTCAGTGAGGGGTGGGGTTGGCAGAGGCAAGCATGGGCGGTCCAACGGTGATGACAGGCAGTGGTGATGATAGCAGACAGCAGCGATTCGGTGTCGCAGCATTGGGTTTAGCCCAAAAGAAGAGGGGAAGAAGAGGAGAAGAAGAGGAAGAAGAAGAGAGAAGTCGATCGAGTGGTCAGAGAGTGACTGAGCGAGAGGTGAAGAAGAAGTGTGGGCAACGGGCGATGTGCGGTGCGAGGAACTGTTGGGGGATTGAGTGGTCAGCCTTTGGCTGCTGTGTTGAATGGTTGAGAGGCACAACCATGGCAATGGTTGGTGTGCAGCCTGGTGGGGGCTTGGGGACTGTGCGGCAACGATTGATGCAAGCTACACAATGGTCGGTGGAGGGTGACAATGGGTGGCGCAACGGTCGACTGGCAATGGGTAGGGGGTGGCAACAGGTGGCACAACGGTTAATGGATGACTGCAACAGGTGGGGGGGCAGGGGTGCAATGGGTGGTGGTGGTGTAAGGACACAACAGGTAGGTGGGGCGGGGCGCAACGGCCGGTGGCAACATTTTTCTATAAATGGGGGATTGGGGTTGATTCTTTTTTCACCAACTCCTCTAATCTCAATTCTCATTTTTGAAGTCAAAATCTCAACTCCTCTAATCTCAATCTCATTCTCAATTTCTTAAATTTTCTCACTCAATTCACAAATCACAAACAATAGCTCACTACCAAGGTCAAAGTTCTGGAGGCTACAAATATCGTCAACAAGACTTTCTTGAAGCTGAAGTGATGCCGTCAATGGAGACAACTGGAGCTTCAACTTTAACTGTGTGCTGAGGAAGTCTCAAAAGAGAGCTTCCATTTGGTCAAAGTATACAATATGATGAAAACCATGGCAGACGACACTTCAGAGGAATGAGCCTTTTGCAACAACTATAATGTTGACTTCTCTTGCAAAATGTTTGGTGGTACAAGTCATTTAACTAGGCATATTAGTACATGTAAAAATAAGAATAAAAATAAAACCATTCAAACCCAACTTTCTTTTACTCTTGATGGTAGTGTTAGCTCATAGACTTATGATTCTCAAAGGGCTAGGGACTTGCATGCTAAATTTATTTGTTTGGAAGATTTACCAATAAGTTTTTGAGATAATAAACATTTTGATGAATATATTAGTAAAGCATATTGTCCACAATATAAATATATATCTAGAAATACTATTAAGTCAGATATTATGAATTCATTTAATATGCTTAGATTAGAACTTATTAATGTTATGAGTACAATAATGACATGTATAGCATGCACTTCAGATATTTGGTTGAATAGAACTAAGGATGGGTACATAGCTATAATTGCACATTATATTAATCAAAATTGGATTTTACAAAAATATTAATAGGATTTAGAAAAATTCAACATCTACATACTGCTGAAATTTTTTTTGCAAATATTATGGAAATTTCTGGTTTATGTGGAATTAGAAATAAAATAGGTAGTATAACTTTTGATTATGTAACTAATAATACTACAACAATACCAATGTTTAAAAGTAGATTAAGTCCACCAAATGGTTTTAAATTATTTCACCAAAAATGTATGTGTTACATAATTAATATTATTGTACAAGTAGGTATAGAAGAAATTGAAATTTATATTGAAAATGTTAGAGATGCTGTAAGTTTTATAACTAATTCAAGAAAGCAATAATAACAATTTGATGAAACATGTGATTCTTTTGAAATGCCGCATAAAAAATTCTCTTTAGATGTTCAATATAGGTGGAATTCATTATATTTAATGTTAGAAAGTATATTACCATATGAAATTCCAATAATGTTTATGTATAATTGTCATCATTTTGATAATTATCAAAAACAATTAACTAATGATGATTTTAAAATTGTAAAATGTTTTGTTGAATTTCTAAAACCTTTTTATGATGCAACTCTTAGATTATCAGAGATTTATTATTGTACATCTGTCTATGTGTTACATCATTTATTTGATATTTCACGAGTTTTTAATAAATATGAGGATTATTCATTTTTCCAACCAATAGTAAATATGATGAAACAAAAAATTTTAAAATATTGAAATGAAATCTCACAATTATATATTTTAAGTGCATGCTTAGATCCTAGGTGTAAAATAAGATATGCTAGTAAATTAATTAGGGGAATACAAATAGATTTAGGTGTAGATTTAAGATTAAATATTAATTCAATAGAAGAACAATTAATAAATAAAATGTTTGATTTATACGTACAAAGATATGGATTAAGAATAGAACCTTCTCCTCCACCAATGTCTACAATACCAGAATCAAATGTTGGACCATCTTCAGATTCTTGGGCATTTTTACAAGATTCAAGATTTGATGAAGATATTCCAACATCATTATCATCATACAATTATAATCCTATAGTATCTAGACAAGAATTAATTACTTTTAATTCAACAAATCATTATTATTTACCCAACATTCTAACTTAAATACATTTGATGTTTTAGATTGGTGGAGGCAATAATCAATGATTTTTCCAATTTTATCAATAATGGTAAATGATTTATTAACAATTTCAATGTCTTTAGTAGTTTGTGAATAAATTTTTAGCATAAGTGGCAACGTACTTGATGACCGAAGATGCAAGCTTAAAGAAGATATAATAGAAGCTTTAATGTGTGTAAAACATTGGAAGCTTGCTCGACTCTATAAACAAGATTAAGTTGAAGAATTCACAGAGCAACTCTCAAACTTGAATATTTCATAATTAAAACATTGTAAATTTTTTCAAAAATGTAATTTAATTTTGTTGTAAAATATTTTTAAATGTAATATGTAAATATAAAGCATGTAATTCATTAATAAATAAAAAAATTAATTTAATTATATGCATTGTTGTCTTATTTATTAAGTTGTTGAATGTTGAATGTTGTCATGTTGATTGTTGAATTAAATTTAAATTTTGATGATTGAATACTTGAATGTTGAATGTTGAATGTTGTTATTTGCTAATTAAATAAATATTTTTTAAAACTTTAATTAATTAAATATTAAATAAATATTTTTTTAAAATTTAATTATTTAAATATTAAATAAATATAAATTAATTAAAAAATCATATCGGTCAACATCATGCCATTAACTGACACAAATAGTACTTTTTGTGCCAATGGGCTTTGCCTGGGTCGGCCCATTGGTTTTGTGGGTTGTGCCAGCATGACATGAATAGTACTATGCTAGCACGGCCCGACACGATTGACATCTATAGGTCCAATAAACACACAATACAAAGACTCTCACTTCTATTTAGTAGAGCCCCAATCCTTCCACCATCATTCTTCTCCTCCTTTTGCAATTGATCGTAGTTACTCACCGGTGCAAGATCCTTCAAAAAGATGATGACCAATGAGGACAGAGGAAGAACAAGATGGATTAGGGCTCTGATGCAATGGTAGTGGATAAATGTTGTACTTTAACCTCTATTTTCTAGCCAATATATAGAAAAAAAATTTTCTATATTTGTAATGGGAGCAATTAATTTCTTACCATCCCTTTGCCCTAATCTATTTCTCAAATATGGTAAATGTTATTTATGGAGATATTCAACGATTCAAATTCTCCAAAATATGTGGAAAATATTCTGTGGTCTTCAATGACTATGCACCAACACACTAAACCCTTCAAACAAGGTAGGTGGGGAATGTGGACCACCATATATACCATTCATCAACGTTTTACTTGATATATATGATTAGGTGTAGTTGGATTTTCACTTGATGCATCACTAAAGTTTTGAAGTTGAAGAAATTGATCTAGAGTTAGGTAATTTTTTTCAAATGGGACAATGGTACCTTGTTCAAAATATGTTGATTAGCCTTTTTGACTCCAATTAATCGAGCTTCCTCTTGAAACATTGCTGGTGGAGGTTGTTGGCACATGAACTACTCATTGATTAATCCAAATTTGGGAACCAATGCAAATCTCCAAAGTTCATTTCTTGGGAAACAAGATCCAAGAAAGAGCGATGATTAACTCTTCAATTCTAACTTTGTTTTTATTAGACATACTTGTGTATTTAAAAAGTGATGGAAAAGTAAGTCTAGAATTGTTGGAATTCATGATAAATGAAAAGTGAAGGAATCCAAGATAGGGTGATGATTCTTTTCTATGACTTTGTTTTTATAAGACGTACATCTCCCACAGGGTTTGTGCATTTAAAAAGTGACGAAAAAGAAAGTTCAGAACTATTAGAATTCATGAGAAATGAAAAGTAAAGGAAAACAATTTAATTTTTAGTGTTTGTGTTTGTTTTAGAATTTAAAAGAATATAAAATCTAAGTGTTTGTTATTATTTAGGAATTTAAAGGAAAATAAGATTTTTACTTATTTTCCACCATTTCTCATACTTTCCAATGAAAAAATCCCTCATAAGTATGTAATTTTAAGGTTAATTTGTTTAACTTGATTTATTAATCTTAGAAGGCCTGCCCTCAACCCCCAAAAGATCCATCCTTCTTTTTCTTTGTTATTGGTTCTTTTAATATTCGATAATTAATTAGTAGTGTTGGCTTGGGGTACTTGTCCATTTAATTAATTTTTGTGATCTTGATTTTCTCCTACATATCCATCACACCCATTTAAAATTTAGCTTGATGCTCTCAAAGTCAATGCCACCTACTTAATTGTGATCATACGTTTCCATTGTTTAATGGGAAAGCAAGTCTAGATCTCTAAGATAAAACATAAGGTTAATGGGAGCATTAATTAATTATGAGACATTCTAAATGATATGATTACAATGAAACGTTTGCTTATATTAATGCTAAAGTTGTCACCATTAATTCCTACTTTTCTTTCCATTAATATATGTTTCTTGTAGAAATTGACATATTTTTCAACTTGGTGATAATATATATTGTGCACATTTCCACATGATGATCTTGAAGAGAAAGTTTTCATGAATATCCCTAAAATATGTGGTGTAGACTAGAATGATAGACCTAAACCCTTTGTGTATGAGCTTAATTAAAAAGTTCCTGTATGGAATTTAACAAGCTTATAAACAACAATAGTTTTTTACAAATTGTGAATTTTCCTTTACTAAAATTAATTAGTTAGTGGGAAAGAATTCATAAGTGATATAAGAGTTTCAATTTCACTTATTATTTTCAGTGTGAGATTATCTTTCCAAACATGTCATTGTACCTGTGAGTCCTTTATTTAAGTACTCTATATAACGTTTTACGTGTAGTACACATGAGTTGACTTTGATATCATGTGAATTTTAAATTCACTAAAATCAATTGATTAATGAAAAAAAACTCACAAGTAATATATATAAAAGTCTTAATTTCATTCATTATTTTCAATGTAAGACAATTTTTCCCAACATAAGTTATATATACTAATATACTACCTCAATGTGGATTTGTTGAATCTAATTAAACCAATCAAATAAGGTAGCTTAGAAAATGCCCTCACTTGCTTGATTGTTATGGTTAATTTCTTGAGTGTTGTGAGTCATCCATTAATGTTTCTAACAATCTACATATAAATATAACCATCACTAGCCACTGATGATGCCTCAAGATTGGATGATCCAAATTCAAGTACTTAATTGGCCAAGTTAATTTATGATCTTATTTTTAGGATCTTACACTATGTATTATTGTTATTTTAAGGCCAAGTATTTATTATTATTTTAAGGCCATAGACCGACCTTGTCCATGCATATAACAGACTAGCTCTTTACCTATACAGGGTTTTCCTAGTTTTCTCTTAAATAGACTAGATTACGTAAAAAAATGTAAATTTTTTATTTATCTAATGTGTAAATTTTATCAAATAAAATCTATAGCCTCGTTTGTTTATCTAATTTTAGCTTTAACTTCAATTTCAATAACCGTAAAGAGTTGAAGTTAAAAATAATTTCGCAAATGATAGAGTTACATAGTAAATTATAAGATAAAAATTTATGTATAAAAATTTATATAACGATGATAATATATAAAAATTTATATAAAATTAAAGTTAAAATTAAAATTAAGAAAACAAACCAAACCAATGTCTTTTAAGAGATTTAAAAAAATAGAAAAGAGAATTGTGAAGTGTGTAGTTGCCGTAGGTGACCGTGCGTCGGCTAGCGAGGCGGGAATCCGCGGAGAATATCATGATTGACATGCAGTCAGTAGGCGATTTGACGTCTTGTCACACGTTAAATCATATGTGTCCTGCCATCGCTTTTTTATTTTAAAAACAGTATGATTTTTAATTATTATATTAAGATTATTTTAATGTATTTGTGAAATTTTATACTAATACTTTATTCTTTTCTTTACTCTCGATAAATACTCTTAACTTCACGATTATATTTTTTAGTTTATTTTTTAAATTATTAAAATTATTTTTTTTTCTTTTTTATCTTAAAATTATTTTTTTTAAATCACTTTTTTCACTACTAGAAGCTGAGAAAAAAAGAGCTTTTTGAGATTATTCAAATTTCATTGTAAAAATACGGAGCAAAAGAGTTTTCATATTTTAAATTAAATTTTATTCTTTATATTTATCCATGACTATGTTTGGTAATGAATTTTGATGGAATTTTTATTGTACGGAGTTGATGGTGTATAGTTTTTTATCAAATATGATATATGTATAGTAATTGTAGTAGTTTCTTTTACTGTAATAGTTAAATTAAATGTGGAAAGATGAAATTACCCCTATCTTTAATTTCTGATCAACAACTGTGTGTTGAAGTTGATGCCTGTGAAAAAATTTAGGAATTTCTCATGAAAATATTGGGAAAGAAACATTATTTGCTAATACGATAAATTAATACTATTGTAACATAAGTGATTTTGGAATATGTATTTTTTCATTATTATATTACAAAAGATATCCTATAAAAATTCTATTGTATGATAATTTCTTTAATTTCTATGAGTAAAATTTTAAATGTTAAGAACAAGCTAGGGTTTGTCGATGGAAGTCTTCTTCAACTTTTCATCAAAGATGATCTTAAGTTACATCATTAGTGGAGACAATGTAACGACATGGTTGTTACTTGGTTACTCAGCACAATGGAGTCGGAACTTCTTGAGAGTGTCACTTACTTAGATACTGCTTGGGAGATTTGGCAGGACATAGAAAATAGATTCAGTGAGGAGAATATGTTTAGAGTATTTCAAATAGAGCAAAATATAGCTCACGCCATTTGAGGGCAAAGTACAGTTACAACTTATTATACCAAACTGAAAACCTTATGGGATGAACTTCTAGTTCATCAACCTAATTTACTTTGTAGTTGCAAAATACTTGATAGATACCAAGAGAGAAAAGAACAAGAAAGGTTATACAATTTTTAATGGGATTGAATGAAACATATCTAGTAGTTCGAGGTCAGATCCTCCTCATGTCACCTTTGCCAAATTTAAATAAAGTGTTTAGCCTGGTTCTTCAGGAAGAGAAGCAAAGAAATTTCACTCATAACAACAATAACACAGAGAATATGGCTATGGCAGCTAGAAAATTTGGGAATCAGAGAAGTAAGAATAATTACAGATCTAGTGGTAATAATTCCAAAGGGAATAAAAATTGGTTTTGTACCCGTGAGAGTAATGGTCACACTAAGGATAGGTGTTATTAGTTAGTGGGGTTTCCACATAATCACAAGCTCCATAAAGTTTTTCCAAGAAAATAGAAACCGATTGAAGCTAATAAAAGTACATTTGCTCATAATGTTGTAACTGATTCTACTAATATGCCAGCATCTATTAGTTAGGAACAGTATTTATTTATTTTTCCTTAAATTTCAAATCTTTTACTTTCTTTTCCATTGGATTTTATAAATAATTTTTTTTCATTTTTTGACTTTTATTTCTGCGCAAATAGGTCCGTAATGTAAACATACCTTGGCACGTACGTAATTATTACAAAAGAAAGACAAGAGTTTCACTCATTTATTTATTTTTCATTATATATGCAGAATAAAAAATATAATTAATTAATAATAAATTAAATCAAGTAATTACTATTTTATTTTGATTATCAGTTATTTTGTTAAAATAAAATATCGTTATTTCCACGAGTACGTAATCAACTTCCACCAACCATACGTTCTACTTTTTTTTAAAAAAATAAATACGTTTAAACAATTTTATAATTTTTTATTCTTATCATATTAATTTTTTGATTTTTATGTTAATAATGATCATAATGATAATATAAAGATAAAAAACACTAAATCCTATACTTCAAAAATAAAAAGAAATTATCCTTTTTTAATCGTAAGTTTAAAATTTTTCCTGATTTTCAGAATTTACCATGTATGCACAAACCCCCCTTAAAGGTTAGTTTTTTTATAAATGTTACTAACAATATTTTAACCATCTATTTTATTAAAAATGTTTTTAAAAATAAATAAAAGTATTTGTAAAGTTTCAATTTTATAATTTTATAATGTTAAAAATATTTAAGTACAAATGAATTACATCAACAAACACAGATTGTTCTCACAAGGATTTCAACCGTTAAAATGAAATGCTTTTAATTTCAAAAATTATAATGTATTGAACCAAATTACACTACTATTGGACAAATACCCTTAATTCAATCATATAAAAAATTTAATAACTAAAATTTTCATAAATAAATTTTGGTGAAAAAATCAACGTTCACTTACAAAAATAACTAAACAAAGAAGAAAAACTAAAATCCGAAAAATTATGAAAACTAAAGAGGAAAAACCAAAAAATCAAAAATTCCCAAAAATATAGAAAACTAAAATCCCAAAAATTGCCCATGAAATCAGCATGCAAGGAGGGTAGTCATGTTCTTTGGGTTTTGAGGAGCGGCTACTGTTTTAAGGAGCTGTGATCAAGCTGCTCTTCTGTCAGGTGAGAAATCAACTATATTAGAGCTTGCTTTAGGATCTTAGAGCTGTCATATTAATCAAAAAAGATGTATTTGTTTGCACAACTTCAAAGAAAAGCTCAAATCTACTTCAAGAGCTAAGGTAGGTGTAAACAAACGAACCTTGTTAGCTCATATGGTGCATTTGTTTACATCTACTTTTAACTCTTGGAGCGTCTTAGAGAAATTTTAAGAGAGGTGCAAACAAACATTATCTTTTCTGTACTCCTAACCACTCTTATATTGAGTTACAGCGGTCCAACTTAGCTCAATTTCCACCCTATCATACATCAGCTTATGCACAATTCATTGAGTTAAGAGCCACTCCACCTCCTTTTATGAACTTTCAAGACGTCACTACTCTTCCACCTGTTGATCAATTGCTCTATTTTTTTTTTGAAAGAAAGATAACTTTTATAATAATTTTTTTTAAAAAAATATAACATCATCAAATTAAAAATTTATAACATTTTTATGACATTTTCGAAAATATTTTTAATAAAATAAACTCTTCAAATATTGTTAAAAGTATTTATAATAAAAACTTTTAAGGGTAAAATTAAAATTTTATAAAAGTTATTGTTCCAACAAACAAAGGTAACTCTTAAATTATCGTTCTTTTGTTCAAGCACTACTTCTTCGAAGCATAACTACAGTACAACTTCAAAAGCTGAAAACTATATTCTAAAGTTGAAACAAATGTACTCTTGGTATAGCTTTAAGAAGTAAAACAAATACATACATGTGATCTTTATATTGTAACAACTTCTAATTCTTTTTAGCACAATTACTTTTTGTAAGTATATTTTTTTGAGATATGAAGATCGAGTAGGTGATGAACTATTACTTTCTGCTCCTTTTACACCTCCTAAGAAAAAGATGAAAAATCTTGCTCACTTGTTATGTACTTTTGTTCTTATTTTTTAATTTACAATGTAAATTAGAAGAAATAACTCTCAAAGTTGTGCTTATCAAATAAGAAAAAAGATACATTGATTTTTAGGCTGTTCAACAAACAATAAAGGTTTGTATTTATTTTAACATTTAAATAAAGTACGTAGAATAGTGAAATTATATTTTTAATGTTGATGTAATTAGATATCATAACGAAAAAATATGAAAAGTTGCATTGGTAAACTCCTATGCATTATAATCGTGAGAGTGATTTTTTATTACGATGGAAGTCATAACCAAACGAAGCCTTACATTAGCTATGTTTGAGTATGGGGTGCGATGGAAACACACGTTTCTCATTGTTGACATGAACCCTAAGGAAGCTAAAAAAAGGGCAACAGGTTTTCATGCAAGAAAATGATGTGCGGGTGTTTATATTATCTTTAAATTCCATATTTACCATTATCAATGAAAATTATTTACTTAGAAATAAATATCGTGGTGCTCCAAGTCGTAAGTTATCTCCATTTAATTTCTTAGTGATAAGAACAATAGCAAAAGAATCAGTACTACCTATATGGTATGGGTTATCGACTTCAATCGTAACTCCACTAGTAACATCCATCTAAAAAACAAGAGAGAATAACAAATAGAAGAAATGACGCCCAATAAAGCATAAGAAAAATAGTTGATCCGACCAGAAAACACCAGATCACAAAGGAGAAATATTGATCCAACAAGAAAATACCAAATCAGAAGGAAGAAATGTTGATTCGACAAGAGAACACCAGATCATGAAGGACAAACGACGATCAATCTAGAAACCCCAAATTGCAACTGAGCGTCAAAGAAAAAAGAGTAGATCTCATCAAATTTGATGTAGCGAAAGCTGTCTTGAATCGCACTGCTCTAATACCATGTCAAAATTGCAAGATCGCTGACAAGCTTGATGGATCGACGAAAGTTAGAGAAGAGGTGCGACAGAAGAGATGCAACGAAGGTAAAAAAATGTTGCCCAAAATATTATACATCAAGCGGGCCACCTGCCAATTAGTGTTTATATTACAATTGGGGTGGATCGGGTCACCGAGTATCTGAACCCAGGTTACAAATAATAAAGAATAAGAAATAATACAAAGTACAGAAAATATTAACATAGTGAGTGCTGAATAGGCATGGTTGTTGAAAGACAAAGGAATTGCATGACCAAGCTTTCCATTGCATTCTATATAAATTTTCATATGTTATCATTATACAAATTTTTATATATGAATTCTTATCTCATAATTTACCATATAACTTTAGCAATGTTTACGAAACTAATCTTAATTTTAACTTTCTACGATTATTAGAGTTAAAATTTTAACTTTGAAATTAGATAAACAAACGATACCTTACTTTCTTACATAAACACCTGTATTTCTAAATAAATACTAGTGAATATCTAGATTAATCTTTGAAAAAAAGCTAAAATCAAGTGAATTTGGATTTAGGATTCGAGAAACAGGACTTATTTAAAATTTTAATTTAAAATTAACTAAACGATCATTTGCTGACGTCTGAAATTAATTCCTAGACCTGGTCAACACACTTTTTTTCTGAAAATTAAAACTTTAAGATAATTATATTGTATAAGTAAAGTTATAAATTAGAGATCATAAATTCAAAAAAACATCGAGATCATGAATTTTAATAAAAGACCATTCAATCACTAGCACTAGTTCATTCAACACACATCCTCTTGTGCGTCTATCAACGTTGGATATGTTTGGGAAGAACTCTAGTTAACTTTGAGAGTTGAATAAAACTAAAATTAAGGGTGTAGTCAATGCCAACAACTTATGAAGAACTAAAATTGAGAGTAATGAAACAGATGGTATTAAAATTACATAGTAAATTATGTGATAAAAATTTGTATAATAATAATAACGTATGAGAATTTATATAAAATTGGAATTGAAATTGTATAGAACTTAAACAAACAAGGTCTAAGAGTAGTAAAACAAATAAAACTAAAACCACATAATAATTAGTTTAGTGAAAATTTATATGTTGAAGTTTATGCAATGATAATTAATGACATGTGAGAATTTATATAAAATTAAAGCTAAAATTTGAGAAATTCTTCTCAAACATAATCTTTAGGGTTCATTTGTGCACGTCAAAAATTTGAGAAATTGAAATTTAGGAAATAAAAAAGAAAAAAGGAAAGGAAAAAGAAAATTAGAAAATTGAAAAAAATTTAAGACTATTTGTGCAACACATTGTGGAAAATTTAAAAAAATTATAAATATTCTATATTTTAACATTTCAAATATAATTTTACATTTCTCGTATAGTCACAAGTTTAATAATGGTCAAGAGAAGTTGAGTAAGACGTATAAGATTAAGAGAGTATATCATGATGAAATTTTTACTAATTATAAAATTTTTTCTAACCCAACAAATAATAAACAACGGAAAAAATCTATACTTATGATAATAGAAAATTTTAAAAATTTTCACATTTTCTAAGGTACAAAAATACCTGAAAATTTTAAAAAAAATTAATTTTCTTTTCTTTTCTAAGATTTATAAAAGGTACAAACTCCCTTTTAATTTTCCAGACGGCAGCAACATGCAGTAAAAGAAGAAAAAGAATTTTTAGAAACCTCAATCATAAAATCACGGTAACAGCAACAGGACTAAATAAAATCCAAACAGGTGTAGAAAGAACCAAACATGGCATAAGAGAGAATCAAATACGTAGCAACAGCTTACTCTGATCTGTCTTCATTGTCTGCTTCATTCAAGTTGAGTAATCATCTGGAGCATTTCGTTTGTATGCAAAACATAAAAGAAAAGCATGTGAAAAGGAAATAGAAATGAAAAATTTGAAAATGAATAAAATTATAGGAAAATCAAAAAACTGGTTAAAATTGAATATTTTAAATTATCAAATTAATAAAATACATCTGCTAATAAATAATAAATTAATTTTTTTATTAATTTAATAAATTAATTTTTTATCAATATTTTTTAAATTTTACACCACGTCGAAAGATAAAGAGGAACGACAAAAGAGAGGGTCGCTACGGTGAAAGGGTTACAACGAAAATTTCTAGATTTTCACACAAAAAAAGTTAAAAATCTAAAAAAAAATCATTTTATTTGTATCAAGAAAATTTTAAAATTTTTCCGTGCTATCGAAAGATTAAATTTTTTTTTTTTTTTTTTTTTCAAGATGCTCATCAAAGACCTAAACTTTGATGCTCAGGTTCGTGAAAGCGAGGCATTCATACATAACATACCATATATACAACGATGCGCCGAGATGTATCTGGTGAAGCACAGGTCGCCGCTGCTGCCGCTGCCGCTGCCGCTGCCGCTGCTGCTGCTGCTGCTGCTGCGTAGCTGTATCCATGCGTTGATATCTCGGGCCCTGCTCCAGTAGCTGTCGTGAATGTGTATTATGGCGGATGGGGGGGCGAGGCGGCTCCTTCACGTGGGAACGAGCGCCAAACAAGCCGGGGAGAGGTGACGAAGCCGCAGTGCAGGAATGGCCCGCCACCGCCGGTTCCCCTTGTGCGTGTTCGTATCAGACACCGCCGATCGCCTCTGCCAAAACCACTTCTCCGGCGCCAGGTGGTTTTTCCCGCCTTTGTTCTAATTTAAAATTTCAAGAGATTTAGGGTTTTTGTGCATGCAAAAATAATAAAAAGAGAAGAATCGAAGTGAATTCAAGAATGAATGGTAAAATGAAAATAACGAAATATAGAAAATAATATTATAAGTTACGTTGTTGATAATTCCTATATAAGTTAAGTGGTCAATTTTTCATATATTTATTGTAAGAGGCGTTAAAAATAAAGGTCAAAAAAGCATACTTTATTTCAATATGTTAGGAAATTATGAAAAAACAAATTTTCATCATTTCTTATTAGTACAAACATAATTTAAGGAGGATTTGTGTCTCTTAGAAATTAATAAAAAGGAAAATTTGAAAAAAAAATTATTGTTAAAATGTTAAAAATATAGAAAATATAGAATATTTTTAATTTTTTAAAAATTAAATATAAATTTTCCAATATTTTCATAAGATACACAAATAATCCAATAAAATTTTTTATTTTCAGATTTTTAAAATTTCAAAAGTAATTTTTTTTTCAAATTTTTATTTTCATTGATTTCTAAAAGATACAAACCCTCCCTTAAAATACACCATGATTTTCCCATGATTTCCTTTTCTACCATTTTCTAGGACAAAAACACCATCTTAAAATACAATAGAAAAGTGTTTTTTACGGTTCAAATATGTACCTTTAGAGACCACTAAAATAATATCTGGTTAGAATATCTTGTTTATCTTGTGAGCTTGAATTCGAAACTTTTACGGATGGAATAAAATTATCCTAAAAATAATAAGGAAACTATGGTTTTCTTACCCAAGAGAGCATCCAAGGTGTCAGCTAATGGGCAGGCAAGTAATCAAAGCAGCCATGCTAACCCACAGTGCAAATGCGAAGGACGAATAATATGTCAAAACCCAACCACTGCAATGGGCGATGAGTGAGGACCATAATTGATTGATTCCCTTCACATTTTATTCCAGTATTTGCCTTTGCCATCACCTAATGTCCCACATCAATGAACCAGGGCCTACCGCAACAATGATCTAACATATATTTTAATGCCTTGACATACCAAAGCACAACAATACAAAGTGTTGCGGATGGTGGGTGGATGGCTCTAAGGAATAGGAAAAAGGAATGGACAGAGAAGTGCCTGGGGCCTTCATCCACCCATCACAATTTCTTACCTATTTACAGGCACTGATAAGAGAAAATTCTTAAATAGTCGTCCTAGTCAAAAGCCACACAGCATAGATCCAAGATCTGAATGGGGCCTTTCATTTCTTTGGGGAGTTTTGGCGTGTGCCCCCCAGTTGTTTGGAATCAATTTTCAAATTTCAGGTCCCATGCCCCTGAAAGCTGAAAATCTGCCCAGCGGCAAAAAAGACTTGTTATGAAAAATTGGGTAAAGCAGAGCAACAGAATGTGAACAGCAAAGATACAAAAAACAGGAGGAAAGTGAACTCCTTTTCATGATGTTTTGTCAGAAAAAAAAAAAGTTACCTGAGGATATACTCAAATTGGGTGGATGAAAATAGGTGAATTTTACGCTAGTCAAATTCACTAGTCATAAAATACGTCAAGGGTGAAGCTTCCACCATTTTGGTTTAGGTCAGTTTCAGAAGCAATAAGTATGAACAACTGCCGTTCCTGTCTCATCATAGTCTCCCCTGGTGATGTGCTGCTGGTTTGAGGGAACACAAACTTCGCCAAAATGGCACCACCCATCCATGCCAAAGTTCTTCCTTTTGACACAAACTGTGCCAGGTTCCTTGAAAGATTCTCCAGCATGTATTTTGGTGCTTGTCATGAACAATGCAATTTTAACCCTTATTGCACGGTGAATTCATCCAAAAAGATTGGCCAATATATATAATTTGCATCATTCCCATCATGCTTCATGTTCTTGTTGGTGGTCCATGCCAAATGTTTAGGTACCCTTTCAACTCCTAGGTTGTTACTTCTAATGGATGGATCCTCAAGACACAATGTTCCCAATATTCCTTGGCCTGATGATGGTCATCCTTGATATCTCAGCTGCTGCAAGCTCTAAGGAGCCCTTTGCCCATGTGGTTGTCAGCATCCCCTCTAGCTACACCTAACTAAGCTCAATGGGCATAAGAAATATCTGGATTGAAAGACCAGGGTATTGACACATTTTGCCTGACAAAGTTAACTGCCTAACATAGGCTCGACTAAAATATGCCTATGCCACAGCCACAAGGAGGTGGCACCTTAAGGACTTCCATTTCCTTTGACTTTGGGTACTACAAACACACAATGAGAAGCAGACCTTATCATTATCACCATTAACATCCATGCTTCATCCTCAGCCCAATACAAAATCAATGGTAAAGCCCTTGTCACCAAATTTGGCAGTGACGATCATGATTGGTCAGAGGTCAAACTCCAAGCAAACATCTTCCTTACTCCAGCTTGGGCTGACCCAAAAAACATTGCACCCAATTCATAAGAAGATGGATATAAATAGAACGCTTGGGTCACTGTACACAACCAAAGAGTCACAGATCCAACTTACCATAATGACCCACCAAGACAACTGATCATCAGCATTTGGCAACAAATCATACCTTGCTCCAATCTCAGCATGGCTCTTTATACACTACCTAGCCGATTCCTGGCAATGGGAATTTGTAGAAAACCACAACATAGTTTAATCTTGCATTGTTGGAGTAATATCAGTCATTTTCTTGTTATATCAGTCATTGGTGGATATTAATGAAATACTCCACTTCCACCTAATTTTTTTTTTCAACGTTGCATCAGAGCAGCCAGCATAGGTTAGGTTCTCTGACTGTGAGAAGTGTAGGTAAGGAGGGCAACCCAAAACCCTAGTTGGTCACCTCCTCACCATCCCAAAACCCTAGTTGCCTCCCTTCACCTAAACCTGGCCACCTCGCGCTCTCCTCCCAGCCACCCATAGCATAGTGACGCCGTCGCCACCAGGACCTTCATCCTGAAACTCGCCATTGCTGCCACGCCTGCCCAAGCACCCACCCCTGTCAGCCCGACCCGTCCATCCCTACAACCCTGCTGCCCCAAAGTAGCCACCCAAGGTAGGTGCCTTCTTTGCTTTCGTCCAGCGCCATCGACGCCACCTCCTCCAGTCGCCAGCAGATGCTCTCGACGCATGTGCTGCCACACCAGCAAACCCTTCCATCGAAGCGAGCCATCATCGAAATGGCTGGGAATATGTGGACGACATTTTTAAATGAAAATAACATAAACAACAATCATATAAGTTATAATCTATAATTATACCCTGTATCATAACTTATATCATTGTTGTTTATGTTGTTTTCAATCATTTTTAAGCGCTTCAACACTCAACGGAAGAGCAAAAGTTAAAAGTACGTCAAACGCAACAGATTTAATCCTACATTAGTAGAGTTGTATTGATCATTTCATTGTAGCATTTATATATAAAGGTATCATCTTTATCACTGAATCATTCTGCTAGTTTCACTTATTTCTTGTTTCAACATGTCATTTATGAACCACTTATCTCTATTCAGCTTTGATGCCAATCGTAAGAGAAGGAGGTTTGTATTTTTTGAAAATCAATAAAAAAAAAATTAAAATTTTATTATTATTAAAATATTAAAAATTTGAAATTAAAAAATTTTACGAAATTACTTGTACACCTTATAAAAATTTATATTTAATTTTTAAAAAATTAAAAATATTTTAAATTTTTATCATTTTAATAATTAAAAAAATTTAAAATTTTCTTTTTCTTAATTTCCAAGAAATACAAAACCCCTGTAAACCTAGAAAAACATTAGAGATGATGGGATGAGACATAGGGATTTTCCAACTGATCCGGAATGCATCTGTAAAGAACAATGATATTATGTTCTGTAGCCAAAAATAACGTTACAGTTGCCACATTAATAATCATTGGGTATTAGTACATAACTCAATCGAAGAATGCAGTGGGGCAGCAATCCAACAAAAAGACCAATTGGTTCCCAGTATTTATCTAACAATGTTTGTGGCCGCATGGCTCACGGCATCAGCAAAACCTCTTGTCACTTGGATGGTGTCACCAGAGCATTGGATGCAAATACAGGAGCTACAATCATGTAGGTAGCGATCCAAGGACAATTGCGTTTTAGTCTGCATAGGAATAGATAGGTCGTCCTGCGCCCTCTGATGGATGTATCTTCAATGTAGTTAATAAGAGGTCAAGAAGGATGACAATGGCCTCGAATAACGATTTCAAATCTGCAAGTTTAGATAAAATAAAAAGCATACTATGTAATATGTATATATAGAGAAAGAGATATAGAGGTGACTTCTTGTCTGATATATTATGACGATTAAATGGAATTTATATCAGCAGATGTTCCATTGTTTCAAATCTAAAGGATTTAAAGCAGCTTAGCTTTTAAAATATGTTGGCCGGTTCTACATCACACCCCTGGGTTTCAACGTGAGCTTCTTGGCAAATGATGTAGCCCACTTTTGAAAATCTGCTAAATTTAAAAAGTTTAAGACAACAATTACCTTGAATGATTGATTGATCAGGCATTGCTACACTTTGCTTGTACCTGCATACAAACAAAGAAGGTTATAACTAGCAGAAAAAAGCTAAAATTGTTCTCGAGTGTTATTTTCTACAGCATGCAAATTGTGGAATGTTATCAAATTCTGATCATTTGCAGAAGTGTAGAAGGTAATTAAAAGGTTGGAATAGTGGACATATGGTAAGTGTAAACTGCCCTTGGATTTGGCTGAGGATGGGGCATATAATTTGAATTAAAACAAGGGAAAGGAAGCAACTAACGGTAGTGCACAAAGACAAATGGGTATGGCCAACGCAGGTAGAAAGGATAAAAAATCCAAGTTATAAATAGGGTTACTGGGCAGCTCTAGTCATCTTGTAAAGCAACAATAACAATTTGAATCATAATCTCATTATGTGGGGATGACCATATGAATCTTTTTCTTCAAGTATTTTTATCTATTGTTAAATTACGTAAATTTAAATATTTTGCTATAATTCTTAATCAAGTACTTTCCTTACTTTTATTTCTTTTAATTTATTCTACATTAATTAATTCTCTTCACCTAATTAGAGCATTCCTTGGTCTCTCAAGAATATGACTTGTTGGAATTCACTAAAACCAGCCGACTAAGGAACAACTATATTATAGACTCATGATTTGCCACAAAGACATTCGATCTGGGACTTTTTTACTGCCCAACATGACTAAAACTACCTAAAGCTAATTTTCTCTTAATCTTTAATGGGTGCAACTACTGCTCACTTCCTAATGAAATCATTTTTAGCTTATATCCCTTATAGAATTATCATTCATTCATTTAAGAATGCACATCTTAATAACACCACCTTTGTATATGATCATGCTTTACAACCACATTCCAAGCAATAAAGTACAGTTATGCAAATGGTAGTTTTATAGAATTTTCTTTTAAATTTTATGGATATTCTCCTATCACACAATACTCCAAAAACATTTCTCCCCTTCATCTAACCTACTTTAATCCTATAAATAACATCTTCTATAATTTTATTATTTTTATTATAAATCCTAAATATTTAAAATCTTACTTTTATGGATCTTATAACTAAGTACAGGCCTTCCTATTATTCCTATTTTCATTGAACCAACATTCTATATATTTAATTTTCAACTTAATCTAAATCCTTTGGACTTTAAAGTATCTCTCTATAATTTTAATTTAAAGTAATTCAAATTTCATCAACTAAAACTTGTCATCACTAAATATCATACACTAGAACATTTATCCTTAAATTTCCTTAGTTATTTCATCAATAACTAAGACAAATAGACATGAACTTGGAGAGGACTCTTAGTGTAAACCTATGTTTATTAGAATTTTTTTAATTTTTCCTCCTATAGTTTTACTATTAGTAAATGCACTATTATACATGTCTAATGGATACCCCCTTTTTAATGGATAATATTAATATATCTAATGGATAACCCTTTTTTTAAAAACCCTACATAATAAGTTTCTAGGACTCTATTGTAAGCTTTTTCTAAATCAATGAAAACCATATGGAAATTCTTTTTCTTAACTCTAAAATTTTCTACAAGTTATCTAAGTAAATGAATAGCTTCCATTGTTGACTTACCTTACATAAATTCAAATAGATTTTTCCATGATTTTAGTTACATATTTTAGTTTTTACTCAATTATCTTTTCCCATGATTACTAATTAACTTAACATCGTGATAATTATTATAGTTCTATATATCTCCCTTATTCTTAAATATAACTAATAAAAAACTATTTCTCCATTCATTTGAAATCTTCTTAATCTTTAAACTTATATTAAAAAGTTTAGTTAACCACTTAATCTCTACCTCATTCATATACACTTCCATACTTCAATAGAAATACCATTTAGTCCAATAGTTTTCCTGCACTTCATTTTTTTAATAGCTTTCACTTGCAAACTAATAACTATAGTTTATTTTTTTATATTGCTATCTAAATTTTGCATATAAGACTTCCTTATAATAAATATATCAAAAAAATTTACTAAAATACCTACGCTATCTTTTAAACCATGAAACTTACCTTTGGACAATCAATGGTCAAAAACATCTTATGTAACAACAAAACACTTGCATTTCACAACACCGATAAAAATAAGAAATTTCCATGCATCTTCCAAGTCATGCCATTCCAAATGAGATTATTTTTTTTGAAATGATTAATAAGCATTGGAATGTATGGATAAGTAGATCTTTATATGGATCTTAAGGTTAAGTTAGGATTTCTTGTGCATTTAATCCCACATTGCTTGTTATATAATGATCTCTTTCTCATTAGCTTCTATATATAAAGAGACATTGTCTTTATTGATAAATCAATCACATCTACCTATTTTTTGTTGTCACATAATACCATCTCCTAGGATTTAAGAGTAAAGAGTGTGAGAGATCTTGATAGGGAGAAGGAAAACATAGCCATTATTGTCTATCCTCCTTCCTACTCCAAAATGTTAGTTGCCACCCACCATAAACCTAGCCCACTTCCAACTTCTCCCTAAAGTCGTTGCTGCCATCATAGTCAATCTCCTTACTTTGACCATTGGCAATTGCAAGTTTGACTAGCTCCTCCTTTGTCTAGAGTCATCGAAAGCTACACTTGTTGCCTTCCCACTGTCACCCCTTATTCTAGGTTTCTACCATTGCTTCCACTACCACATCTCCTTTGTCTAGCACAACCAATGACCACACTTGGCCTACTTCCCATTGCCACCTCCTTCAGTTGTTGTTGGTGTCAATCACCAACATTCGTTTCCCCTCCAATCATTGGATTCACACTTTAAATCCCTAGCCTAAAGCCTTTTTGTATTCTTGCTCACCTATCCTCCACAATCTCCATTTGTTGGGGTTGTTGCTTGCCTTGTAGAGAAGGGTGACATAGTTAAGGGATGGTGGAAGAAGGAGGGCTAAGGGTCACATGACTATTTATTTAATAAAAAAAAAGAGAAAGAAAAAAGAGAGAGAGGAAGTGGGAAACATGAAGATAGATAGGATGAGAGAAAGAGAAAGGATTATTTTGAAATAAAAAAGGTGTAAAAAATGGTGGGAGCTGAAAGGGAAAGTAAAAATAATAACAATAACAATATTTTTATGATCAACCTCAAATGTTTCTTCTTGTTTCTTGTGTAAATCTCAACGTTGAAGAAATCTTGCTTCATTGAAATAATATTTGTTTTCTATTATACAAGTCTCTCGACATTAAATGGTATTTGTATTAGAATTTGTAAAAGTTTGCATTTACAAGTTTCTTTCAATATTACTATTGTTCACCATTTTTCATGCTTAACTATTATGTGATCAAAGAAATTGACCATTGTTTCAACTTGCATACCAATGTAATCCTTTTTGTTGCTGCTGCTAGTACATTAGCTATTACAGTTCCTACCTGCTTGGTGCTTACTATACTTGTCTATATTTATTTTGTTATTTATTTGAGTTTGATCTAAGTTGGACATCTTAGATGTTCCATCTCGGAGGGAAGTGTTAGAATATATGAATAAATAAATCCTTGTATGGGTCTTAGGGATAAGGCTTCTTATGGTTTCGATCTTAAATTGCTTGTTATGCAATGGCCTCTTTTTTTGTGGCTTCTATATACAGAGACATTGTTTTTGTTAAAAATCAATCACTCTCACCTATTATTTGTTTTCACAATAATAAAAGGCTACATACGAAGAGAGCCCCTAGATTCAACAAAAATACATTGCCAATGTACCTTTTCCAGGTTGCATGTGCTGGTGTCTAAATGCTTCCAGTTGTCTTAAAGCTGACTGAGATCGTTCCATCACAAATCTCTTGATTTCATTAGGCTGAAAGGATTGCCTCAGGTCCATTTTAGTATTGAGATTAGGGGGTCCACTCCATGTCTCAACTTTAAGAGAGGTTACGTGCGCAGAAATAAGCTTCCAGCTGTCCTCGACCATATTCTCCATGATGGGAAGGGTTCTTCTTACAGAACGCAGTGCACTACAGCTCATTGTAAATGCTATAAAAAGATGAGTCCATTACTATGGGAAAAATCCTTCAAAAGGTACTATTAGTTCATACAAATGTCATTTTTAACTTCTCATTAAAATCTAAATGCTGATATAAATGGTACGTTGATTCAACCTTTGTAGCAAAATTTCTCTGTTCATTTAATATATCCATCTTTCAAGTTCTTCTAGGTTACTTGAATGCTCTGCTAAGTACCAAGTAACTTGTTTAGTGATTGATATAATGAAATTTTCTCTGTTGAAAGAGAAAAATCCTAAAGAAATAAAATATAAATAGGAAAGACAACAACCTACTTATATATAGCATGATCAGACCATCTAAATCACTGGAAATTGGGGTGTACAGGTAGACATCCAGATGAATAAGTCTGCGACACCTGATCAATTTTGTGAAACTATCTCAAAGGATGGAGTAGTTTGTTCTTTGGTTTGAATTTCAAGAAACTATTGTTAACACATCAGCAGTAGATTGTCTGTCTGTATAATAATGGGTCCACCGATAGAAATCAAATAGTGGAAAATCTTATCCCAAAGGTAAAGAGAATATTAGACAGGTAAAATCCATGTTTGAAACCAAAATCTCTAATACATACCGAACTCAGAATCCCTAAAATTTGCAAGATAAATTCATCAAATCAGAAAAACCATCGTATCAGATTGACACAGTGGTGGCAAAGGAAATCACGAACCAAGAGTACACGAGTGAACATAGAGTGATGGTTTGTGTTACTTACCATTGTGCGTGGTTCTTAAGAGAGAATTTGCAGGCAACCCAATCCCCACACCGGCAAGCGTGAAGCCGACGCTGAACCCAACACCACATCCAGCTCCAACGTACCCGATGACTTCCGGCCCCAACCCCGGGCCCCAACCCACGCCGCACCCGACCCCGACGCCCATGCCCCAGAACGCGCCCACCGTTGGGTGCACGGGGTTCCACCTCTCGTACCTCCGAAACAGACCCTTTATGATCATGACTGGGAGTGACGGCCAGACGGAGGCGAGGATCTGTCGATGGGCGGACGAAAATCGCAGGTCGTCGAGATGCTCGACGAAATCGGGATGAGCTGATGAGACGAGCGCGGTTTGACGGTGACTGCCGCTTCATTCTTTTTGACTCATGAATAGGTTTCAACCGGACCGTGCCGGATTTTTTACGGTCCGGTACTATTCAGGCCGGGTTCAACTGGACTATGTTAGATTTTTTATGGTTCGATACTATTTGTGTCGGGTTGTGTTGTGTATTGATTAGATTTTTCTAACCCAAGCATAGCTCACTGGCACAACCCAGTTGAGTTGTTTCAATCAACCGTATTGTTGACCATGTCGAATTGTGTTAAGTAGAGTTGTCAATTGTGCTGTATCGGCCCAGCATGACACGATTTTTGTGTTAGTATGATACTATTCATGTCATGCCGGCATGGCCCACACCACCAATGGGCCAACCTAGGTATGGCCCGTGGCACGAAAAAACACTATTCGTACCGATCAATGGCATGAATTTGACCAATACGATTCTTCCTGAGACCCAACGTTGTGACCCGACAACCGACCCAAGACCTGGCAGCCCGTCTCTCCCACCGACTGCACGACCCGGTCACGGTTCACCCCCCTTCCGCCCATGCGACTGTTCACCCCACGGTCCTTGTCGGCCCGCACGGCCTTTCGCCCTTCCCCCTCAGGCGGGAGGGGGGCACTGGTTGCACGGGCCAGAAGAACCGAAGAGTCTTCGGCTCTTCTTCCTGAGACAGTGGGACCCGACACTGCAAGCCGGTTGTCGGCCCAATGACTCGGCTACTAGCCCAGGCACAGTTCCCTAGCCTACCCGCCTGTGCATACAACCATTCAACCATCAATATTTAAATTTAATTCAGCATTCAACATTCAAGTATTCAACAACTTAATAAATGAGACAACTAGACAACAATGCATATAATTAAATTAAGTTTTTTTTTATTAATGAATTACATATTTTATATTTACATTATTACAAAATTACAATTATATTTAAACAAATTTTACAACAAAATTAAATTACATTTAAAAAAAAATTACAAATTGAAAAATTAAAATTAAAATGTTTTAATTATGAAATATTTAAGTTTGTAAGTTGCTCAGTAAAATCTTCAACTTGATCTTGTTCACGGAGTGTAGCAAGCTTTCAGTCTTTTACACACATTAATACTTTTATTATATCTTCTTTAAGCTTGCATTTTCGGTCATCAAGCACGTTGCCACTCTGAAAACCTGTTCACAAGCTATTGAAGACACTGAAATTGTTAATAAATCTTTTGCCATTATTGATAATATTGGAAAAATCAGTGATTGTTGCCTCCACCAATCTAAAACATCAAACATATTTAAGTTAGAATGTTGAGTAAATAATAATGATTGGTGATTCGTTGTATTAAAAGTAATTAATTCTTGTGTAGATAGTATAGGATTATAATTATATGATGATGATGTTGGAATATCTTCATCAAATCTTGAATCTTGTAAAAATGCCTAAGAATCTAAAGATGGTCCAACATTTGATTCTGGTATTGTGAACATTGGTGGAGGAGAATGTTCTATTCTTAATCCATATCTTTGTGTGAATAAATCAAACATTTGATTTAATTGTTCTTCTATTGTACTAGCATTTAATCCTAAATCTACACCTAAACTCATTTACATTCCCCTAATTAATTTACTAACATATCTTATTTTACACCTACGATCTAAGTATGCACTCAAAATATATAATGTAGGGATTTCATTCCAATATTTTAAATTTTTTTGTTTCATGTTATTTACTATTGGTTCAAAAAATGGATATGCCTCATATTTATTAAAAACTCGTGAAATATCATATAAATGATGCAACGTATAGACAAATGTAGAATAATAAATTCTCAATAATCTAACCGTTGCATCATAAAAAGGTTTTAAAAATTTAACAAAATATTTTACAATTTTAAAATCATTCTTAGTTAATTATTTTTGATAATCATCACAATGATGACGATTATACAAAGACATTATTGGAATTTCATATGGTAATACACTTTCTAACATTAAATATAATGAATTCCACCTATGTTGAACATTTAAAGAGAATTTTTTATGCAGCATTTCAAAAGTATCACATGTTTCATCAAATTGTTATTATCGCTTTCCTAAACTAGTTATAAAACTTACAACATCCCTAATAAGTTCAATATAAATTTCAATTTCTTTTACACCTGATTGTACAATAATATTAATTATGTGACACATATATCTTTGGTGAAATAATTTAAAACCATTTGGTGGACTTATTCTAGTTTTAAACATTGGTATCGTTGTAGTATTATTAACTGCATTATCAAAAATTATACTACCTATTTTATTTCTAATTCATTATAAATCAAAAATTTCCATAATATTTGCAAAAATTATTTCAGTAGTATGTGGATGTTGAATTTTTCTAAATCATATTAATCTTTTTTGTAAAATCCAATTTTTATTAATATAATGTGCAGTTACAGCTATGTACCCATCCTTAGTTCTACCCGACTAAATATCTGAAGTGCATGCTATACATGTCATTATTGTACTCATAACATTAATAAATTCTAATCTAAGCTTATTAAATGAAATCATAATATCTGACCTAATAGTATTTCTAGATACACATTTATATTGTGGACAATATGCTTTACTAATATAATTATCAAAACATTTATTTCCTCCAAAATTTATTGGTAAATATTCTGAATAAATAAATCTAACATGCAAGTCTCTAGCCCTTTTAAAATCATTCCTATTTTCACATGTACTAATATGCCTAGTTAAATGACCTGTACCAGTAGACGTTTTGCAAGAGAAGTTGTTGTTACAGAGGTTGCAGAAGGCTCGTTCCTCTTCTGTGCCGTCTACCATAGCTTTCATCATGATTGTATACTTTGACTAGATAGAAGCTCTCTTCCAAGACTTCCTTGGCGGTATAGTTGAAATTGAAGCTCCAATAGTCTCCATTGACGGCGTTACTTCAGCTTCAGAAAAGTTTTCTTGAGGATATCCATAGCCTCCAGAACTTTGGCCTTGGTAGTGCGCCATTGTTTGTGACTTGAGTGAGAAAATTTGAGAAATTGAGAATTAAGATTGAAGTGTGGAGAATTTGGAGTGAAGGAGATGAGGAGTGAGTTGGGTGAAAAATAAAATTCAACTCCCTCAATTTATAGAGAAAAGTTGGTTGAGCCGTTGAGGCGGCAGCCGACTATTTCACCTTGTAGCCGGTTGCCCATTGCACGGAAGCGGGTTGCCTGTTGCACGGAATTGGGCCGCCTGTTGCGTGGAAGTAGGCCACCCGTTGGGCAGAAGCGTGCCGACCATTGCTATGTTGCACCTTGCAAGCCGGGACCCGATGGCCGACCCAAGCATGGTTCCCCAATGGCCCATCTTGCCCACCCACACACGCGACCATTCTCCTCGGTAGCCCGTCCCCCCACCGGCCACACAACCTATTCTGCCTCCTCCCGCACACATGACCATTCACCCTGCCAGCCGCACAACCAAGCGGCCTATCCCCCCACCGACGATACGACCCGTTCAGCCTCCTCCCGTGCATCAGCGCACACAACTGTTCACCCTAGCTGCCAGCGGCCCATCCCCTCACCGACGACACGACCTGTTTAGCCTCCTCCCGCACATCGGTGCACATGACTGTTCACCCCGGCTGCTGGCAGCCCATCCCCTCGCGGCCCTACCGGCCACACGACCCATTTTGCCTCCTCCCACGCACACGACTGTTCACCCCATCGGCCTCACAACCCAATGGTCTGTCCCCCCTGCTAGCGACACGACCCAATTAGCCCCCTCCCGCGCACCAACACAGGCAACCATTCACCCCACCGGTCGCACGACCTGACGGCCCATCCCCCGCCAGCCACATGACCAATTTAGCCCCCTCCCGCCCACGCGACCATTCACCCTATTGGCGCATGACCCGACGATCAGGTCCCCCCTTCTCCCCCCTCTCGCGACCCACCTGGTAGTCTCATGCTGGGCTGAGCTGTGCTTATTTCGTGCTGGAATTCGTGCTATGCTGGCATGACATGAACGACCTGGGGGTCCAACTTAGGCACGACCCACGGGACGAAAAGATTTTTGTGCTGTGCCGTTGACCGGCACGATCAAACCATGTCGGGCAGTGCTAGGCCATGCCAGCACGTCCCATTGACATCTCTAGTGTTAAGTTGTGTTTGTCTAGTTTTATTTTTTATTTTATTAAATAATTAAAAAAGTAATATAATATTAATATTATATATTTATATGATTATAATAAATTTAATATAGATTATCTAATATGAGATTTCATATCACCAAACTACATACAATTTATATAACTTAAAAAAAATATCGTTATGACATTATATTTATGAAAAAATTAAAAATTTTATTTTTGATACAATTGGAGGTTAAAAAATTGCAAATGTTATCATTTATATTATTACAATTGAAGATTAAAAAATTAAAAATGAAAATTTACAATTTTACATTTACAAATGAAAATTATCAGAAAATTCTTTCATGTAACTATCCAATTCTTGTTGGTCACGATGTCAAGCAAGTTCTTAGTCTTTGATATACATCAAAACTTCTAGTATATCCAACTTTAGCCTTAATATTTTGTCGTCCAATACATTCTCACTTATATTGAAAACTTGCTTACATGCTATTGAAGAAATTAGAAAAGTTAGGAAATCTCTTATCATATATGTTAAGATTGAGAAATCGAGATTTATTTTTTCCACCAATCTATTATATCAAAGGAATTCATATTTGGATATTCATTCTATAGATATTGATGATTGGTGAAGTTAAAAGAATTTATTTCACTCCTAGAAACTATAGTTTGGGAAGCATAACCTAATGATGTAGATAGAATATCTACATTTTCTTCATCTTAAGCTGATAATAATGCCCCTGATGTCATTCTCATATGTGATGATAATGATGATGGCATAAATGAAGAAATTTATGTTGTTCCTGTGTTATATTTTATTACATATTTATCAAACATTTTATTTAAATTTTTCTCTATTATTTGTATATTTATTCTAAGATTTAAACCTAAACATTTTTGCATTCCTGTAATTAATTTATTAACTAATTTTACTTTAGCCTTAGGATCTAAACAAGCACTCAATATATACAGCAACAGAATTTCACCCTAATATTTTAAAAAAATTTCTTTCATTTTATCTACTATTGGTTTAAAAAATGGATGACTACCATATTCATAAAAAACTAAACAAATTTCATATAAATGATGTAAACTATAAATAGAAGTTGAATAATAAACACTAGAGAATCTAACAGTTGTATCATAAAATGGTTTTAAAAAATCAACAAAATATTTAACAATTTCAAAATCATGTTCAGTTAATTCTTTAATTCTTTATGTAAATGATTATAATAAGATTTAATAGCTTCTTTGTAAGGTAAATAATTTTCTAACATTAAATATAGATAATTCCATCTATGAGGAACATCAATAGTAAATATTTTGCATGATAAACCAAATGACTCACATACAATATTAAAGTCATGTATACATTTACCTGCACTTGTCATACAATGTATTACATCTCTTATGTTATCAATATAAATTTTAAATTTTGTAATAGTTACTTATACAATAAGATTAATAATATAACACATGCATCTTTAATGAAATAATTCAAATCCTATTGGTGGATTTAATCTATTTTTAAACATAAGAATTATTGCAATATTATTGGCAGTACTATCAAAAGTAATACTACCAACTTTTTTTTATACCATATAAATCAAAAATTTTCATAACATTATAAAAAATATTTCCAGCTTTGAGGATATGCAATTTGTCTAAATCTTATTAATCTTTTTTGTAAAATCTAATTATTATCAATAAAATGAGCAGTTATAGTAATATAACCATTTTTATTTTTACCCTCTTATATATCTGATGTGCATGCAATACAAGTCATAATTGTATCTATTACATTAATAAGTTCAAGTCTAAGTTTGTTAAATACTTCAATAACATCTTTTCTAATTGTGTTCTTAGATACAAGCTTATATTATGGACACAATTGTTTAGTAACATATTCTCTATAAAATTTATTTTCACTAAAATTAATAGGCAAATTAGCTAAACAAATTAATTTAGCATATGCCTCCCTATTTGATTTAGAATCATAACTCTATGATGGAAGAGTGCCACTATGAGTAAAAGAAAGTTCAATTTGAATTGTTTTATCTTTATTATATCTGCTTTCACATGCAGTTATATGCCTATTTAAATGATTAGTACCGCCCGAGCTTTTGCAGGAGAAGTCAACATTATAGATGTTGCAAAACACCCTCTTTTCTATAATGTCATCTTCCATTATCTTCATCTTTATTGTGAATTTGCTCTAAATAAGGGTCATTCTTCATGACTTTGTTGGTATTGACAAAGATGCTTCCATGGATTGTGACACTTCAAGTTGAGAGGGAGTAATTAGAAAGCCAAAATCCTACCTTTTGTTGTGAGCCATTTGCAAAAGTTGAAAAGCAAAATTGACTTGAAAAGTTGAGAATTTGAGAAAATTTGTTGAAAACATGGAATGTTCAGTTGGGTAATGGGTGAGGACCAACGATGCCTATCAACCCATTTTATAGCTACCTACTTGTCGCTCGTTGGAGTCATCGCCCATTGAGGAGCAATCACCCGTTGAGGAGCAACCTGTTGGAGGAACAACGGCCTTGACCCTGTTGAGAATATTCCTCTAGATCATGGCTAAGGCTCCTTTTTCACTTTTCAGGTGTTTTCCTTTTTGTAACCGCCGCCCTTTCTGCTTTGGGCTTTTTCCTTTTCCGTTATTGGTTGTTGTTTTGTTTGTTTCCTTATGTTTGTGTACTTAAACCCTTTCCTAATTGGTAAATGAATTAAGCTAAGTTTTATCTCTGTCTCCTTCCTTCTGCGGTGATTTACCTTCTACATGGTATCAGGCCTTCTTTGATCCATGGCTGCCTCCTCCACTATGGACTCTACGGGCTCCTCCTCTCCTACTCTTCCTGATGTCCTTCCCCTTCCCTTCAGCATCTCCAATGCCTTTCCCCAACCTCTCACTCAAACCACCTTCTACCCAATTTGTAGACATTCTCTCTGTCCACTATTTGGGTTCCCTTACAGATCTAAATCTTTCCCCTCCACTAGTCGGCTCATCAGAGTTTGCTCACTAGTCATGTGCAAATAGGCTTGTTCTTAGCTAGATTCGATCAATAGTTGAGTAGTCTATTTAGTCCATGCTATTGTCTTGCACCTCTACTATTGACGCTCTTGCCATTCTCGAACATCGCTTTACTCCTATTGTGAAATCATACATTCAGCTCCTTTGCAGCAAGCTTTGTTCATTGAAGAAAACACCGCAACAATCTCTTGAAGACTATTTGTTTCATGCCTTTGGTCTCGCCAACGACATGGGCATTGTTGGTGTTATGCGCGGTAACCAAAGAAGCACAGCGGAATCAAACGGAAGAGTGAGCGATGAGAAAGGGAAGAGGGGAGGATCGCCAAGAAAAACACACAATCTAAGTGCACACTGGATTTTATGTGGTTCACCCTAACTTAGGGTTAGTCCACGGATGGAGAGGGAGAGGGTTTTCTTCTGTGGAGGCTAAGGTTACAAACTCACAACTCATGCCCTTTGGAAAACCCTAGCTAAGCTTATATAGTGCTTGGGTTTTCCAAAGGACCAAAATGCCCCTTATACTAATTACATTATT